>VXAU01001873.1:683460-701197 GCA_013399695.1 Formicarius rufipectus
GTACCGGGGGTGCGCCCCGCACCGCCCCGCCGCGGCCGGCACGGGCACGGGGACACCCCCGCGGGGACGGGGATGCCCCCCGAGGAGCCCGTGACAGCCACCCCGAGGGGCCAGGGACACCCCCGAGGGGGCCGGGGATACCCCCGAGGGGCCGGGGACACTCCCTAAAGGAGACGGGGACACCCCCCGAGGGGCCGGGGATACCCCCGAGGGGCCGCAGACACCCCCGCCAGAGGGGTCAGGGACACCCCCGAGGGGCCAGGGATATCCCCGTGAGCCAGAGAAACCCCCCGAGGGGCCAGGGATACCCTCCGAGGGGCCAGGGACAGCCACCGGGGACACACGTGGCCGCGCTCCTGGCGTGTCCCAGTGCTGCTCCTGGGATAGCCGGCAATAACCCCCGGGACACCCGGCAATGGTCCGGGGACACTCGGCCACGCTCCTGGAACACCCAGAACCGGCCTCAAGACGCTCAGAAGTGAGCCCCTCAGAAGGGGCACCCAGCCACGGCCTTGGGACACGCAGCACCAGGAGAGCCAGGGCTGAAGTCCCCAGCGCAGCCCACCAGGCAGCAGGGGCTGTTCGGGTGCTCCCCGACACTGTGTGTGAGGAGGCGCTGCCGGAGAGGAGGTGATGGGAACACATGGGTGGAAGCCAAGAGAGAGCGAAGTCAATCATGGTTAACACAATAATCAGCATGACCAGCGACCAGCACCCCAGTGGGTTACAGAGTAATTAAGTAGTTTTGCACACATTTGTGGGCAGTTCCCCCTTTTTGTGTAGGAGGAGTTGGAACGAGATACGGAGACGCCTGAAAATGAAACATGGGAGACCAGAAACACCGTCCTCATCAAGAGAGCCAGAAGTAGCTGCAGAGCAGATGGGCCCAGCCCAGTCCATCGAGCACTGGTTTTTGCCTCGTTTATGATTGCTGACTTTGCTCAGGGGAGGCCGGAGGGAGAAGTAATTCTTATTTCACCAACAGATAGTGCCGAGACAGCCAAGCCCGGGCTCCAGGCGGGAAGCGGGGCTGTGGGCCAGGCACTGCCAGCAGCCTCTACCCGGGCAGCAGCACCCTCGGGAGCGATGGTGATGGTCTGTGGGGTCGGAGCTGGGGACAGACCATCTGCCAGAATGTGCCCAGGACATCCCCCCGACTGCTCCCACACTCTGGGGATGAGCCTCTCCCCGGCAGGGAGCAAACATTGCTTAACCCAAACTGCTGACCCACAGCAGACTGCCTGGGGGATGTGCAGCACCAGCCCCACGGCAGCCTGGGGCCAGATGCTGGGATCAAGGATTCTCCAGGTATGGCTGTGTGTCACAGTGATCCCAGGAAGGATTAGCCCCCCCTTAGAGCCTGGATACAGGAAGAGCAAATAAAGAAAACAGTTTCCACATCTGACAACAGGGCACAAATGTGTTTCTGTTAGATACACAGATGCTCAGAAGAGGGAGGGCATAAAAATGAAGATAAAGTTAAAAAAAAAAATTCCAGGTTTTAGCAGAAAAGCAGAAATCTCTCTGTAAGAGGTAAGGCATTAATTTTCTTGATATGCCAAGGTGCAGAAGGATCTCAAGGACAGAAGATCCTCAAGACTGAGGAAGTTGAGAAGGGAAGCAGGGATTTCCCTGGGGAGGCTGCATGAGCTTCATTAACTTCAGGAATGAGGAAACTGGTACTTGTTCTTGTTTTCCAGGATTACCGCTCTGCCAGCACCATTACTGAAGTGAATTAAATCCTGAACCCTATTAATTTCTGGGAGCACACAGTACTGCAGCAGAACTGCATAAACCCAGTGGCAGCTGGATTTTCTGTTCACACAATAGCGTTTAGCCAACTCCTAAATGGATGCCTTGGGCAAGGAAACCCAAAATTTCTTGCTTGGTTTATGATTTGTTTGATGCAGACATGGTTAAAGGTGAGACATCGTCACAACCAATAATCTAACCTATAGAAGATATTTAACCAGCAATGACATGGCTGGAGGAGCCACCCAGAAACTTGCTCCCAGGCCCTGGGTGCTGCAATGGGGACTGTCAAAGATGAGTGAAGTCAGGGAAGCCTTGGAGCCACATGGGACGTGCCTGCCCCACCCTGACTCACCTCCCCTCTCCCTTTCTCTGAGGGCTCCGCTCAGCTCATCAACCCATTTCACTTTGATCATTTTATTTTGCTTGGTCTCTTCCCCCTGCCCTGCCCTGCCTCTCCACTGCACCCCAGCTAAGGGATTAGGAACACCAGCCAAAGCTGCTCTCCCTCCCTTTGCCCTCTTCCAATAAAATAAAATAAAGTTAACCAGAAGGAGATGTTTCAAAGTCTCAGATCATTCCACATGCCAGATTAGGACTCAGGGTGGGAGCACTCCCAAGCAGGACTGCTGCAGGGAGCACACTGGTGGCTTGTGTCTGGAGAGCCCTGGCTCTGCCCCACCACCTTCCTCCACCTGCCGTGCTCCAGCCTGCACCAGCCACTGCAGCCCTCCCAGCCTGGAGGGATGAGCAAAGTCCCACTTTCTTCAGAGCTCAATGCACGGATGGTGCCCAAGACCCTTTAAGGAGGGTTTGTGTGAGCAGCTTTGCTGACAGCCTCAGGGGGAAGGCAAGGTCTGTTGGTGCATGGCCATGAGCAGGAATGGAGGGACAGGTCCTGCCAGTGCATCTACACCCCCGAGAAGACATAGCTGCACCCTTAGAGCATGTCTCCATACAAAAAGCATTTTGCATCACTGGAGGCAGAGCTGTTTTGATGGCTTGGGGTGCCCCAGCATGAGTGCGGTGCTTGGCGGGAGGGCACGGACACTGCTGCATCGCGGGCAGCCTGGGCAGGCTGGAGCTGCCCCTCGCAGAGGCACCACCACGGCTGCTCAGGGGCTGGGAGCCCGGCGTGGCAGCTGTCCCTGCCCAGCCCTGGTGAACACTGGCCGTGGCCAGGCTGGGCAGAGAGGGGCAGGCCACGCAACAGCCATGGGAGAGCGGGGCCGAGGGCTGCCTGGCACCCTGCGAGGAGCAAACCCATCTGCCTGGGCAGCGCCCCGAGGTCTTGGGCCTCGGATGGGCAGTGCCACGCGCTGCCAAAGGCCATGGGGAGACACAGAGCTGGGGAGCACTGCCTTGCAGGGGCAGCAGCAGACCCTTACAGGAGATGACCCCAGAGCTGGGGGGTTTGGGATTTGAAACTGTCATTAAAGGGCTGTTCTGCTTTGACTTGCCATCTGTTATTGTTGCTTTC
This sequence comes from Formicarius rufipectus, assembly GCA_013399695.1. Classification (NCBI taxonomy): domain Eukaryota; kingdom Metazoa; phylum Chordata; class Aves; order Passeriformes; family Formicariidae; genus Formicarius; species Formicarius rufipectus. The sequence goes on from VXAU01001873.1 coordinate 686,693, forward strand.
CACAGAGACTGGACATGGACTACCTCATCTGGGCAGGTAAATCTTTGTCCTGCCACTTTGGCAAAGGACAGATTGTAGCAAGGATGTCACAGCCCTCACCAGCATTTTGCAGTCTTTGTCATGGACTCTGCAGCTTCTGGGATCTTCGGCCCCCATGGTAGAGACTTTCCAGAATGGACTCCATCCTGTGGTTAGGAAAATGCCTGCATTTATAAAGGCGAGGACAGTCAGCATTGCTCCATGTCAGCCCTCCAGCCGCTCGGCAGTGCTGCTTGCTTTGGCTCTTCCTGGAGCTGCTGCTGCCAGATGGTTTGTGAGGGAAGAGGGAACCTGAGCTGTGTCGCTCAGAGACAGCTGGAGACTTGGGCTGGACTGGATGCTGAGCAGCTCTCAGCCTTGCAAAAGCAGTGTGCTCCCTCTATGTTTCACTAAATGTCTCTTTGCGACATGGGGCTTGTTCCAGCTCCATTTAAAGGCTACATGGTGCCATCCCGGGCTCTGAGCAGGAGCAGGACGCAGAGGATGCACGCACAGTAGGAATGTAAATATTTTTTACTTGTACACCCACAGCCTCAGTGTATGCAATATATACTCAGTGTATGCCATGTGCTAGATCAGAGACCTAGTTATTGATGCAGCAGGTTTTCAGAAAAACACAACAGGGTGTGTACTTAATTTGGCAATAAGAGCACACCTAAGTGGCCCTGCCGTTTTCAGCTGGGTATTAGACCACTGCCACCCACGGGTGCAGCTATTTTGTCTCACATCGATGTGTCAGCAGTAACAGAAAGGAAACCAAAAGCAGGTATTTGTTTATTAAGATGGAGAAACTCCATGGAATGCTGGAAGGTGCTCCTTACACGCAGGAGTGCTGTAGACCAGTTCTCTGATTATGCCACCCACTACACTTTCTAACAAGACTATTAGGGCTCTGATCTTAATAGCACCTGTACATGTGCCTAACCACAGGGGTGACTCATTCTACCGCAGTCAACAGATGTGTCATAGCTCCCAAAAGGAGGCACTGTCCATGGAAATGACTCTGCAGAGTTCCATGTTCATTTGGAAGGTAGCTCTCATCAGAAAAATAGGCTAAAATATTTATCTTCTCGTGACCCATTGCAGAGATTCAAATGATTTCATTGCCTCTGTTTGTGTCAGCCCACCTCTGAAGGCTGATTATCTCTCCCAGCCAGAGTGGACTTGTGCAAAGACTCATAAAATGCCTCTGAGATCTAAATATTCAGTCAAGGGAAAACATCAGACCATACTTTCCAAAACTTCCCAAGGAAGGAAATTTCAGACAGCAAGAGAGAAAATTATTGTGTAATTCAGTGCAAGTAATTTATCCAGATTTTAAAGTGCTACTTAACAAAGTCCCTCTCAAAAACCTGTGACAATGGCTAAGGTAAAATACTGCCAAATAGCACAAGCTGTCCAAGAGTCAGAAAATAAACAGACCATTTCCAGTACATCAGCAGGTCAAGAGAAGAACACCAGAAAGCTCTCCACTGGGGCCAGCCTTGTTTGTGGATGGTGTTGAGGAGTGCTGCACTTCCCTGGTCTGTGAGGGATTGCAAGGACATCAGGCGAAACCAGAGGAAAGGGCAGTGCAGGCAGAAATGAAACTCTGCCTAACTCCTGCCAGGTGACAGGGATGAAAAAGAAACATCTGGACTCTCCAGATACACAGCTGCATTTCAAAACTAGCAGTGGAAGCAAGAAAGTAGGATGAAATTCTGCCCCTCTTGAAGCCACCTGACTTCATGACTTCACACCATGTAGAAATCTGACTGCCTTCCATAAATCTGGGGACGAGGACAACCAGGAACAAAAGAACATTTCAGAGGAAATTACTTTCTATTAACTCATAATTATGCAATGCAAAATTAACTCACAAAGCCCAATAGCTTAATTGGATTCCCAAGTGGAGAAGATGGTTGCGTGGTGAACAAGAGCCTTCCACAGCTACATTAAGTATGGTGTTTCAAAAGCAGAATACAATTTATTTTGCCATGCAGAAAAAAAAAAAAAAGCCCATTTCCTTCAATAACTAAAGCCAAGGGAATTTTAAGCATTTCTATTCAATTGCTGACTCGTGCCAAACTGCCTAGGTGACCCTACAGTCACCTAGGGTGACTCTGTCCTGGATCCCTCCTTGCACTCCCAGCCACACAGCAAAATCCTAATTAATTATGTGAATGTATTTGGATATGTTGCTGGAATAAAGTATGAAGCCTTCCAGCCATCTTAACCTTCTTCCGAGCTTGGATTTTGATTCACTGGAATAAATATTTAATTAGAAAGGCAAGGAGATGAACCCCTTGACCACCCAGGCGCTGCCTCTGTAGTCATTGCCCTTTGATGAACGAGGAAAAGCCATGTAGGACTTTCTTAAAACAGATGCAGCTTCTCATTTCTCTTAAAATCGTAGCAAGGTCTGGCTCTGTTTTGGGGTTTGTGACTCAAAAGCCTCACGCTGAGCACGGCACGGAGCGATTCCTGCCCACGTCGGTCAGATGAGGGGAGGCAGACTCGCCTTGCCGGCCGCAGCCCGCAGGAGGCTGAGCGTTTGTTCTGCAGGTGCCCCCGAGCAGCCCGGGGCTGTGCCCGCTGCCCTCCGCAGCCCCGGCAGCCCCTGCCTGCCCGAGGGCACAGCTCGGTGGGTGTGGGGCACCGGGCGGGACCCTCGGGCAGCTCCGTGTCTGTGGCAGCGCCGCGGTGTGAAGGAGCCGGGCGGCAGCGCCGGGGGACGGCACCGCCGGGGGACGGCACCGCCGGGGCACGGGACCGCCCGGGGCGGCCGCGCATCCCTCCCCTCCCCTGCCCTCAGCTGCCGCCTCACAGAGCTCCAATAGCTGCTCCAAAGTGGCCGGCCTCAGCTGGGGTTAGGCGTGTGCTGAATCAAGGCTTAGGAAGCAGCTCAGCCCGAGAGGGTGATCTGCTGGAACCGGCACCGCCGCCCTCCCAGATTCCCTCTCCGCTAGGCTTAATTACTGCCTGCTTTTGGCACTGGCACCATTTGTGCCCTGTGCTTTTACTTTCCCCTGAAGGAGCATTTGCACCTTTGCTATATTTACTTTATTCTGAGGAAATCCTAATGATTTCCTTTCATGCTTGATTTTGATCCTGTTTGCAGTGGGACTCCTGCTGTCGCTCTATAAATATCTGGCTCTCAAATCTTTGCAGAAGCGAGCGCAACTGAGAGCAGAGAAGGTGAAGTCAAGCTAAAGAGACCTCTACCAGCTCTAAAACCAAGATGCTGCTCTTTCCTCTGCAGCTGATTTATTCCTCATCTGGAGAACAACAGTTCAGAGCCCAGAGTCGTTGCCTCAAATGATTTATTTGGCTGTGCTGGAGTTTGGCGACGTGCTGTATAATGTTTTTTGCATGGAAGTGTCACTCTGAGGGAGGGTTAATTGCTTTAAACGTGGATGGTGATGAGAACACCTTGGAAAAGCTATTTGCATACATTTTCTCGAATGCCAAATGTGTAACTTCCTCCCTGCTCGGGCAGTCTGAGACTGCTTCCCTGCATTACTCGGCTTCGCTGACTACTTCTGCAGAATTAACGACCGGCAATTACCCAGCACGAAGGAAACTCGGGGTTTGAGCGTGTAACAGCCAAAGCAGCAGGACTCTGAATCTGGGGCTGCAGACTATACACACAGACTGCCCCTGGCCCCCAGCACTCAGGGCTCGATGCCAACACGGCTTGCAGGAGTCTGGAGTGGAGCAAGGGAAAGCACTCAGCACTGCCTGCTCCCAGACATTGGCTTGACTTTACAGAAACTACATGAGTGAGTTCAAGAACACAGGGGCAGTGACAGAGACCTCAGCTGCCACCAAGGGCAGGGCACACACCTGCACCACGCAGCACCTGCACCACACCCTGTCTTCACAGCACTGACTCCAGAAAATGCTCACTATAATCATCCTTCCAGTGACCTTCACAGAAGGCCAGGAGGGGCCACACACAAATCCCTGCCCTTCCTTCTCCACAGATTTCAAGGGCAAAGTGTCTCTTGAGTGGCATTGAAGGTTACACAGCATCAGTCACAACAATCTGGTCTAAAGAGATCTTTACTCCACTGCATATCTCACTCTGCAGGGCAGTTCACTTTTGTAATTAGTAAACGCTTCGAAGCATCAGCTCCTGAGATAAGCAGGACCCTGCCTATAGCAGTGAAATAGGTATTGATTTAATGTCCTCACTCCAAGGGATCATAAGGCATCAGGAAGTGACTTATTTCACAACCACAACCATCCCCAAAGACGAGCTTCTGCCTGCCTGCATTTCCCCAGATACATGTTCTTTTTCAGCCTAGATGTTGTACCTGGAGAGAAGAGATATTTACAGCAGGCAGGGATGTGCAGGCTGGCTGGCAGTGCTGTATGGCAGCTCCAGCTGTGCTGCCACACAGCAAAAATCAGGAAGAACAGTGTTTTCTGGTCCATGACACAGTCCGTGTGCTGCAAGACCAACACCTTCTGGAAGCATCAGGTTCATTGCAGAGGAGCAGTGCAGTTGTGTGCAAGCATGTGGTGGGTCAGCACCTTTCAGGCATGAACCATCTGCCCAGGAAAGCCACAAAGAAAGGCACCAGCCCCAAGCACAAGCAGGCAGTGGTTCTGTTTGCCCTCAGGAGAGCAGAGCAGTCCCGTCCTGTCCGTGGGGGTCCTGAGAGAGCAGAGCATTTCCTGAGGGACCCCATGTCTGTGCTGTAATGAGGTTTTTTGTGCCATCAGGAGCAAGGGCTTCGATCCATGATGAGGCTGACTCTGCTCTGGTATTTCCTCTGGTAGCCTCAGTATCTGTGCCCAAGCCCACACCAAGGGCTGCAGCTGACAGTGGAGTAACCCTGGGATGTGGGGCAGGGCAGAAAAGGCAGAGCATCACCAGCTAGTACAAAACTGGTGGAAGCTGTGGCCAAGCAGAATTTAACCAACACACCAGGGCTCGTATTTGTGTGTTATGAACAACCTGAGTGACCACATGATGTAACTGCAGCCAGAAATATTCCAGCTGAAAGTCAGACTGAATTTTTTAAGAGCAAAAGTGGAAGCAATTATTTCTTCATGTCTAGTCACCCAATTAAAGCAGTGTAATTCCACAAAATTTAAGCATCAACCAAACATTCCACCTTCCTGAAATACAAGCTATGGAGCTCATTACAGGGTTTTACAGATGATACTATGTGGCCTATGATACAGAGGTGGCCAGCCGTGATGACCTAATGGGTCTGCTGGCTGCAGCTGCTGTGTGCCCAAAGGATCACCACCTCCTGATTCACCAGGACAAGAGGTGTTCCCTGCACTACCAGCATGACAGCTGGTTTCAGCCAGGCTTGCAGAGTTTCTCTTCTTATGCAACCTCCATGAGTTATTCACAGTGGCTGACTGCAGCTGGCAGGCGAGTTTGCCTAGGACAGTGCTGAGTTACAACAACAAACCACGCTTGGCTTTGGCATATTTTTCTCAGATAAACCAAGAAAAAATATTTTACACTGTGCAGTTCATTGTCCACAACCTGTAATTTGTTTAGTTTGTAAGGGTATTTTAAACCAAACAAGCAGCTTTTTGTGAATGTTTTATCTGGCGCTGCAGATTTCTGGGTTTAGAATAGCATGAATCACTTTGAACCACCACTGCTTCACTGGGACAGAAGGATGTGATGTTGTTATACATCCCAGTCTGAACTCCAAGACCAGGCAACTGTTTTTCAGGCAATGACCCTGAAATAAATTGGAGTATCAGCCTAAGGCCTGACCCTCAGGTATTTCTCTTGGCTTTCAGAGCATGGGGAGCTGCTGGTTAGAGCTTCATCTCACCCCACAAGCAGGGACAGACACAGGTAAAGCACTACAGCAATGGGAAAGACATCCACTTCAATCCATGTGCTGTGGCTGGATGGATGTGACAGAGAGAAGGAGCAGCTGAATCTGTCAGAAGAGTTATTGCAGGGGTGAAAGGAGGCTGGTAGATCTGATCTCTTCTTGGAAGGAGAGGAGGATCCCAGGAGAACAGCCTTGCCAAGAAAGAAGTAGTTCCCTTCCCTGTGGCTCTTGCTCTTTTCCCACCAGGCTCTCCTCCTCCAGCTGCTGCACTGGGTCTGGCTGGGGTGGAGTGGAGTTTCTGCAGTGGTGCTGGGTGGGTGCTGTGGTTTGCATTTCTGACCAAGCCCGCATTGATACCAACCCAGTGCTTTACCCACTGCCGAGCTGGGCTGGCACAGCATCGAGGCCTTTTCTTTTTCCCACTCTGCCCCTGCAGTAAGGAGACAGGGGAGGTGAGAGGCTGGGGGGGACACACAGCTGATCCCTGGTGACCAGAGGAATATTCCACACCACAGGACGTCATGTTCAGCAATAAAAGCTCAGAGACAGGATGAGGAAAGGAAGATGTTCAAGGTTACAGTGTCTGCCTTTCCAAGCATCCCCTATGTGCTTCCCTGGGAATGGCTGAATGTCTGCCTGCTGATGGGAAGTAGTGACTTCCCAAAGTGAATTCCTTACTTTGCTTTGCTTGCTTGTACAGCTTTGCTTCACTTACTAAACTGCCTTTGTCCCAACCCACTAGTTTTTTTCTTGCTTTTGCCCTTTTCATGCTCTCCCCCATCTGACTGGAGGGGAGTGAGCACCTGGGTGAGTGCTTACCAGCCCACCACAGCTAGACAGGATTCCTCACATTCATCCTTTCTGTTTCTTTTGTAATATATCCCCTCTTTCCCATGAGACAGTTACCATTTGTGTCAGCATTAAATCTTTGCTGTTGCTGCTTCTTCACTTTGCCTCTCTCAAATCTGTCCTTCTCCCCTTATCTCTGCTCCAGGCTGCAGAATCCATGTTCTCTGTCAAGGGCAAGACAGGCCACAGTGCCACGGGAAGGGATGTCCCTCTGTGTTCTATGGGCCCTGTGTGTCAAAAGTGATTTGTGGAGTAGGTGTGAACAGGAGCTGTGTTTTATCAACAAAGCAATTTCTGTCTTGATGAGGGACTGCAGAGATAACAGAAGCAGCAGAACATTCTTTTAGGGAGACACTTCAGAGAATGCCCATAAAACCCACCAGCAGCAGCCTCTGACAGAAAGCACAAGTGAGAGAGCGTGGTGTAACAGGCAGAGCAGGAGGAAGCACATTCGAGTGATTCTTTTTCTCTCTGCTCTCACTTTGCTGGGTACTGAACAGGATACCTACCTCATTTCAGCCGTGAAACTTTTCTCTCACATCAGAGGCACCATGGACAGGGTAACAGAGCCTCCCAAAAAATCTAGGTCCTACTGCATTGGGCAGAGATCTCTGGCTGGCTGCAGCAGGGCTGCTGAGCAGAGCTGGTAAGACCAGCTGGGAAATGTGTGCACACTGGTGTCAAATCACACTGTGGGGTGCCTCCCTGTGTCCCGGCTGCCTTTGCCAGGCCATCCCATTCTTGGCAAAGAACAGAGAAGACTGGCATGCTTCTTGGAAGGGCCCTGCATTGCCTCCTGCAAGGGCTGGCAGTTCTGGAGGCAGCTTGAGAGCAGGCTGCTCATGTGAGCATGAGGTGACAAGTCCTGGGAGCGCCCAGCAGCTCCAGATACTGCTGGCAGTGAGAAATGCAGTTGTTTGTGCAGTTGTTCTCTTTTCCCGTTGCCATTTGTTTGTAGACATGTCACAGCAAATGCACCTCACCAGTACAACAGATACTTGGACTCCTTTGAGGGTGGCACCAGTAAATGTAATCCAGCTAACCAAACACCGTTTATCAGAGTTGTCACAAAGATTTGTTAATTCCCTTTGACAGAAGGACTTTCAGGATAGTCCGTAACAAGGAAGGAGGAAGAACTTTTAATTTATATACCAACAAGAATGTAGTTCAAAGAATAACTAAACTCTGCCCTCAACAAACAGGTATTCAACATTTAAAGCAACCCCAGGTGGAGGGGCAGGCAGTGAGGGCTGGGAGGGGAGCAGGGACAGGCAAGACCAAGCTTCCTGCAGCTGGCATTGGGGTTTCACCTCCTGGGTGACAAGTGGCTCCTGTCTGGGCAGCAGCTGCTGCCTGCCTGCCGTGGGCAACGGGGGGCACAACACTCGTGTCCAGGGAAGCTGGTGGCAGACAGGTCCAGATCTGGAAAGGAAATGGCTCTGCTGGATGGGACTGGATGCCGGGGGAAGGTGCAGATATAGATGTTTTCATGATTTCAGTATACTGGGGAGTAGCTGGAGAGGTTATTGGGAGCTAGGCTGTATCTGCTTGCCCTGCTCTGTGTCTCCTAAGATCTTGCCTATGGCCTCTGCTGGCTTTGGGGTTGGGAAAGGGGAGTAGTTGATTTTTTTAAGTTCTAATTCTGGCCTGTCCATAATTGATTTTTCCATTCTTCATTACTTTGTTTTTCTTCATTTACAAATTATGTTTTCTATTGCAGTCATCTTCTTCCCTGCCATCCCCTCTACACATGCACACGTGCAATGTGCCATCAGATTGTGGGATGGATACACATGCACCAAATACACAGATACACTCCAGAAATCCCACCCGGGGCAGGATGAGGGAGGCTTGAACTCGCAACACTCGTTTGATACGAAGCACTGAACATCCCTTTAAAGAAGAAAATAAATTGACTTGAGGAAGACATCCAGGAAGGAACGGGACAGGGCAGCACTGAGTCATCGCTGCCCTCTCTCACGGCATTTCCCCAGTGTGCAGAAGCACTCGGAGGGCACTGCTGGGAAGGAGACACAGGGCCAGCAGGACCCACTGGGCTAGTGCAGTGTGGCTGCATCCCTGGGCTGGCAGGGGCCACGGTGCTGCACCGCGCTGGGTGCCAGCCCATCTGGCCCGTTGCCTGCAGAGTGCAGGAAGGGCAGATAAATAAGTGGTGTCAGTGAGGGCTGCCTGTGCCAGTAAACAAACTGACACCTCTTCACTGGGAGAGAAGGGTGAAAAAGTGGAAGCAGATTTCCTCAGTCTTTGTGGGTCTTGAGATAAAGTGTTGGTCAGTGGGCAGGTGGAGGGGACCACATGAGATGCTTCCCAGCTCACGTGTTGACTTGCTGTCTGTTTTGGGGCCATTTCTCCAGCCTCTCTCTGCCTCAGTTTAGGCATTTGTAAAACAGCAACTGCCTCCTGCCGAAGCCTGTCACTAAACATAGCCCACTTGTGCTGGGAGAGTCACGTTGTGAGACAGAAGGCCCATCACACACTGCTGCGAGAGGGGACTCGATGAGTCACAGCACAGCACCAGCTCTGAAATTCATGAAATGCCTGAATTTGCAGTCAAAAAAATTCACTGTTTAAAACCAAAAACAAGAGAGGACAATTCCTCCATGTCTAGTCTCTGGGGTAGCACTTCCTGGCCCCACCTGTCAGTGCCTGAACGATGCAGCCAGCAGAGCCTGTCTGTTGGGAACCTGGTGAGCTCTGTGGATGGGGACAGCCCTGTGTGTCTGCCTAGAGCAGCTGTTGGTGGGTGGCAGGGCACAGGCCAGCACGAATGGTGCCAAAATTGAGGACATGAGATTGGGGTCAGGAGAGCTGCATTTCCCTGAAAAGCAAACAGGGACAGAGAAGTTGGCCATCGCTACTCAACAAGGTCCTCCTCACCCCATCCCCACATCCAAGGCAAGCGAGGAGTTCAGTCTCACCAGCCTGTGTAGCCAGCCACTCACTGGAAGTGCCAGCAGGTGATGTGACAGTGTCCTTGGGAACACTCCCTCCCAGTGCCCTTTGGGTCCCTGTTTCCAAGGGCTGATCCCATTTGCACTGCAGGTGAATCCCAACCTTTGGTGCCTGGCTAGAGCAGCACATCTGGCTGGGCACTGGTTACAGCCACGCGATGTCATTTCCACTGTCACTGCTTCCTCCTGGATAAACTCCTGGTTGAGCATGTCAAAACCTAAACCAAACAGGCAATAAAAAGCAAACAAACCAAGCATCCAATGGTTTAAAACAGAAGATACAAAAGCAACAGGATAGACATCTGATGAAAACTAGTGCCTGGAATTTGCCTGCCTATATACTTGTTTATATTGGTACATTGAGAGTGTGTGTTTGTATACGTACCCAGGCATATGCCTACTGCACCTTGCTAGAGAACAAGAGAATAAAATGCTATCTATACCAAGGCACATTAAGAAGATAGAAAAACAAATCTATACAGTGAAGGGTTTAAAAGAATTTTCAGCATTTCGTCAGTCAGCCTGAGTGAATCCTTCCCATCTGCCCCAAAGCAATAAAGCAAGCAAATTACAGGCTGATGCTTTCCCTGCCTTCTTAGTGGCAGCTGAACCTTCGCCTCTGTAATAAAGAAATGTCCTGAGTTTGATAACAAAGGTCATTCATCCTTCCTGTGACAGTGCCATCAGGGCTCTGTCTCAGCCTCGTACTGAGGGAAGGGAGTGGGAGATGATGATCCTTTTGCGCAGAGGTTGTTCTGAGGCCAATGCAGCTCCCTAGCACTCACATCCCAGCCTGCCAAGGTCTTCAGAAACTGTGGTGGAATCAATCCTGGGGGGTGATGAAGGCCCTGAAAGGCAGGTCTTTTGTAAGCAATAACTGCCCTATGGGCCCTTTGGTGCTGTACCCATAGGCATTTCCTCCTCAATGCTGCCCACAGATACTGTCATTTTAAAGCCACTGCTGGTTTTGGTATTCTTAACAGTGCTGATTTTTGTCTTTGAAACCCCTGACTTACAGCCTGTATCATATTCCATGCCAGAATCAGCATCTGGCTTCAGGTGAGTTTAGAGCTGAATCCCTCTCCATGCCCCAGGAAATAATTTTCTTTTACTATAAATCCAAGCTATGAGGGTAATTGATGTATTTAAACATTTGTAGCATAGTTCTGCAGTAAATCTAGGGGAAGCACCACCACCTTCCCTGTAACTGGCAGCCTCCTCCCTCTGTCTTGCTGCACCCTGCTGCAGGAGGAAGTTCAGTGTTTCAGAGACTCAAGGGTGATTTAACCTGCCTGAGATCACCGTGTTTGTAGACAATCTAAAAGGCAAACCCAAATGTCTCCAAGGCCGAAGACTGTCATAACAGCTAACACAACTCCCCAGAGAAAATCTGGCATGCCCTTGCTCTTTAGAGCACTCCTCAGTGAGAACCTAGTCCTGGGCTGCAAATTAGCACCTTCCCCTACATTTCCAGCACAAGGTTACAGTTGGTCACTTACTCATCTCTGCCTGCCCTCAGTGTTCTACATAGCTATCTATTTAGGCTGCTCTGTATAATTTAAGAATTAAAACTAAACACTATGTTACCTACAGCCACATCATCTTAGATGAGCTTAAACAGCTGTGAAATTCTTAGGATCTATTAAAAGCAACATTCAGTGCATGCATTAATCAACAGATGCTCAGTAGCCCTGCATCAGAAAACCACAAGTGAGAAGCAGCCTGAACAGCTTCCTACCCAAATGAGGACTTTCTACTGTGACCAGCTCCTTGAAAACCCATCTGCACTGCCATGCCAGAGTGGTGCTTGGCTCAGTGGTTACCTCAGCAGCAGTAAATGGAGTTGCCCCTTCTCACTGGCACCAACAGGTCAAACGAGCAGTGGTATTTCATGATGATGAGTCAGAGATGAGACATGAAAATCACCATCTCTTTGCACAGAACATTTGAGACATTATAATTTGATATCACCTGTGGTTACTTCACCCCCAGTGCTCTGAGGGACAGCAGAACCCAGTGGGCAGGAAACAATCCACAGCAACTGATTGACTGCACCTCCAGGTTCTTGTGGCTTCCTGTTCTCACGCACTCCCTTAACCCAGCAGCCCCTGGGGTTTCTGATGCTCCCCGCTCCAGCAGGGCTCCCTGGGACCCTTGTCCTCCTTCTACCTTTCCCTTTTTCCTTTTTATTTTTTCCCCTTCAGATCCTGGCTTTTGTGAGGTTTGGTCCTGGGTTTGTGTTTCTCTACGTTCCCAGGTCTCTACTTTCCTGGCTCGATTTTTCTTCCTTCCACATCCCTTCCAGAACCCTTCCCATGGCTCCCAAAATCCATCAGTGGTTCCCCTTTGGCCAGGGCCAGCAGGCACAGTGAGAAGGTCATTCACATCCTGAGGAGTTACATCTGTAGTCATCCTTCTTCTGCATCCATCCCTCATGATTAAAAGCACATGACAGCTACAAGGCCAGTAAAACAAAAGAAGTGTGGAGTTTTCTGGTCATGCCAGTTGAAAGATGTAAGGAACAGAAACAAACCAAAAAATGAGGCCGAGGCCAAAGCCAAAATCAAAAAAAAAACCAAAACAAAAGGAAAGAGAAAGCAACCCAGTACAATTTCTGGCCTTTGTTTTTACACCAGCTGACCTACTCCTCATGCCAAGCACAACTCGAGTGAATAGGAAAGAGAGCTTTAAGATTTTCCTTGTTCTGCACCAGCCTGCTATAAACTGAACATTGCTCTGGTGACAAAGGCAGGAACCCATTGCCACAGGCAAAGGTCACAGGGGACTCCAGCCATGCCCTTTCCCCTGACTGACTCTGCTGCAGTGACTTTTCCACAATTACCTGAATAGATTTTAAGAAATCAAGAATAGATGCAGCTGCCCCTTTTCATGCAGGGCAGTGTGGGCACAGCTGCAAGGTGTGGAGGAGAGGGGCTACAGGGAGGAGGAGGAGGAGGAGGCTCCTGCCAGGGTCGTACAACAAAAGAGGCACCAGCTGTGAAGTGCAACAAGGGGGCTTCCAGCTGCACAACAGGGAGCAAGTTCTTCACCCTGAGAGTGGTACAGCACGAAGGCAGATTTCCCAGAGCAGCCCCATCCATGGAGTGGGGACACTCCATCCACAGAGATTTCCAAAATTTCTGTGGACAAGACCCTGTGCAACATCCTCTGACTCTGAAGCTGGCCCTGCTGTGAGCAGAGGTTGAACTGGAGCTCTCCAGAGGTGCCTTTCAATGATTTTTTTTCTCTGGTTTCTGGGAGGACAGGATAAGGGCCAGTCAAGGAGCACTGGGATGCTCAGCTGAGGAGCTTCTTCCTGTCCTGTGATCGAGAGCACGAGCTCTACTGCACAGAGCCAAGAGGCCCCTGTCCTTCTCTGCCACATTCCCACCCACTCTCCCTCAATTCCATTCAATATAACTTAGTGCTTTTTCACTGGACTTCCCAGAAAAGCAAAGAAAACTGCCAAAAGTTATTATGAGCTAAAAAATATGCAAATTTGCAGAAGTATAGTTCCTTCTTAGAAATGGGAAACACTAATTATTCACTGATGATTTCAAGGGAAACACTGATGATTCACCTCTTAGTGACCAGCTACTTCCAGACATCCTTGGCAAACTCTGAATTTTAATTTTCACAGAAAAAGGAGAGTATTCACAAGGAAAATTTCTGCATTTTATCAGCTTAAGTTCTGGATCAAGCTTTATTATTTATGGATGAAGTCTTGTTCATGATCTCTGCTCCACTACATCATGAAAACAGATCAAAAAGCAAAAGTGCCTGAGTTTCTGATGTGCTGGAGGCCCTGAGTTCTCACGTGGAGGAAGGTGTGCACATCACTCTGGAAATCAGGCTGCACCACCCTGCAAAGGGCCACTCTTATTTTTCACTGGCACCTGTGAGCACTGAGTACTCCCTGAGCTGTGCCTTGGCTGCAGTCACACACTCTGCCCCAAACACCACTGGGATGGAGGGAATGAGTTAAAGCTGCTGAGGATTAGCAAACTGCAGATTGTAGGAAATTAGCTTATGTGGAAAAAACCCTTGGTCATAACTGTAGTAAGACTATCTAAGTAGGTCACCAGAAAACTACATGAGATGATGAGAGGAAAGGAGGTGTAGGTTCAGCCTGTGAACAGGAAACCAGTTACTCTCCAGCTCTTGCCCTGTCTGTGACATAAAAACAGCTGCTTCTCCAATCGCTGCTTTTTAAACTTGGGCACGTTCACACTTACTTGAGTGCCTTTCACTTTAAGGTAAACAGATCAGGAGTGTCAAGGTCTCTGCTCCAAGTCTAAAATTGCGTTTTCATTATGTTCACAGCTGAGATTCTGGAGGGGCCTTAAAACGACCTGAGGTACTCAATCAATATGACTGTTTGTACAACCCGTTTTATTTCCTGAGCTAGCCAAACAAGACATCACCAGAAATGCACGTGATGCTGTTAATTGCTGCTCCCATAGCCCCTGTCACTCCAGCCCCTCAGCCTGGCACACACTGCATGTGTGTGTGGCCATGGCTGGCTCTGGAGGCACAGGAGAGACCCAAACCACAGCTCCTGTGCCAGGAAGGCATTTGAACTTAGACCAGATAAAGCTGGTCTAATCTTTATTTTGATGCACTGATCAAAACTGCTCATTAATTACTCACTGATATTTTAACAAGAGAGCACTTTGATGCTGGTGCTGAGGCAGTGTCTGTGCTCCAGGCCCATGGCAGCCGGGCTCGCCGGGCATGTTGGCTCTCAGGCCGGGCTCTGGCTGGGGCTGAGCAGTGAGAGTCCAGCCTAGCCCTGCCCTCCCTGCCTGTCCCTGCCCTCCCTCCCCTCCCTGCCTGCCCATCCCATC
>VXAU01001873.1:701324-727161 GCA_013399695.1 Formicarius rufipectus
TCCCGCACCCACCATAGAGCTGCCGGAAGTGCTCGCCAGAGCGGCCGGAAGTGGCGGCGCGCGGGGCACGGTGGGAGGTTGAGCCCGGCAAGATGGCGGAGTGAGTGAGGGGCACACACAGGAGTGTGGGGATCGGCCCGGGGTGTGGGGCACACACAGGGGTGCGGGGCTCGGCCCGGGACGCGGGGCTTGTGGCAGGGCACTGCCGGGGCGGCCTTTCCCTCAGCGGCGGGGCNGGTGCTCACGGTCTGACAGGGGTCTGCCCCTGCCCCCGCCAGGCTCTTGCCGCGGCCCCGGCTGCCCCGCCGAGCGTTTCGTGTGTGCAGTGCGCGGGGCAATCGGCCACAATCGGCTCTCTGGACATCAACGTGCAGTGTTTGGTCAGACACTGCGTTTAAAGAGCAACCTGAATGAGCTGGTGTGCAGCACAGCCAGCGTGGTCTGCAGGCTGGTCGATGTGGATGTCTGTAGTAGGCTGTTTGCCGTGCTGCTCCCGCCCAGTGTAACCACGTCTGTGTTGTCCTCATAGGTCTCCAAACGCCACCCACGAAGTCATCAATGCCACCCTCCACACTCTGCTGGCTGCTACGACCAAACTGGTGGCACCCACACCTCCCAAACCCATCCTGCCAGTCCAGACTGGAGTCCAGGCACAGCAGGAGGAGCAATCTAGTGGCATGACGATTTTTTTTAGTCTTCTTGTCATAGGTGAATGAAGAACTGGATGTTAATCTCTGCTAATATAATCTGTGTTGGAGGACAGAGCCCAACTCCCAGTCATAGCAGTTTAGTTCTCTCTGGTTCTTCCTGGGCTGTGGAATATTGCACAGAGATTTGGAAAGTTTGGTGTACAACTGCCTGACCTTCCCAAACCTGTGGAAGGCTGAGGACCATGGCAAACCTCCTCACCATGGTCGCAAAGTGCAAGCAACGTGTTTAATTGTCTTTGCCTTCTCTACCAAGCACCTGGCACTGTTCATGAGTAGAGCAGACATTGTCAGGACATGCCACGGTGCTGGGGAGTATTTGGGAGCAGAGGCACTGGATATACATGTCAGTGTAATCACTGGACAGCCCTCAGAGAGTTTGGTGCTTCTGCAAATGGACAACACTCAGATTTACAAGCACAAGTACTCAAGTTCAGTGTCTGTTTTTGTGGCTCTCCTTAACCTCTTACATACAGGGGTGTGATGACAACAGGCACAGTGCCATAACTGTCACTTGTGCAGTAGAAGCATTTTCGATGGCAGATGCTCACCAGACTTCTCTTTAAGTCTGGGCTGTTGCCTTTCTCTAACAGAATATCATTGTCTCTCACCTTCTGCTTAGAGCAGTGCTGGAGTCAGAACTGTACCAGTAATAGAACTCTCTGGAGGGTGAAGGGTTTGGCTGTTTTCCTTTGTGTGGTTGTGCTTCATTCCTCCAAAGCACTGAGAGACTGCTGGGGCAGATGGCTCACCCAGTGTTCTGACTACTCATTTTTCCAGTAGCAGATGAAGAAAAGGTACAGAGTTGACAGCAGTATTTAGTTGGTTTTTTTTAAAAAAAGGTCTCTTGTAAATAACCATTATTAAGTGTAGCAACAAGTAGAAGGCTTCTGCTTACTTCTAAGGTACCTTTGTGTCTTCAGAGAGGGTTAATATGTTCCCAGAGATCAGTGTCATACTGGATTTGAACAAAAGAAAGACCAAACCAAAATGCAGTAGATGAAAAAGCTTCTAAGATTAAAATAAAATTTCTGAATATGTGTGTGTCGTGGATTGTAAAAGGACCATTTGTGGTAAAATTATGCTCCTGGGACTTACCAAACAAGCTGTGATTTTTCTGACTGTGTTCCAGTCTGTTTATGCCAGTCTGGTAATGTAATGGATCTTAAAAGCATCACCCTGAGGACAGCAGAATTCCCTGAACAAAGTAAAACCAGTGTAAAAGTTGATGGTCATCCTTATTTCCATTCATAACCTTACATTAAGAGTGTTGGAAGGTGAAGATGAATGTGTGGGCCCTCCTCTGGAAAGTGGCCTTTACCAAGGTTCCGAACTGGAGCAGCCCCAGGAGCAGGTTCATCCTGAGCTGTGGTGTGTCATAGCCAAGCCCTGAATGGAACATGCCTGAAGTGCCAGAGCTGATCTCCAGCCCCGCATTTCTGGCTTGTTTGTGTGTTCAGACCCCACAGTCAGTCACAGCTCTGCTGTGCCACACTCCTGTGCTCCATGGCTTCCCTGCTGCTTGGTGCATCTCCTGGGCTTTCCCTTAGGCTGGCCACAGCACTTGTGCCTGATCACTGAACCCTGCCCTGTGCAGGTGCCTGGAGCAGGTCATGTGCTGCCAGACAAGCACAACAGTCAAACCCAAATGGAGACCAACAGCTCAGGAATGTACCAGGCTCCCCTGATATTTATGGTGGTGAGAGTTTCTGCTGAGACTGGTGCTTTTTGGTTTACTGACAAAGCAGAGTCTACTCAGTCATTAGGAGAAGTTCTGCTGTGCCTATTTTAGAAGCACTACTTGAAAGTGTATCTTGCTCTCTTCTAACACTTCTATATCTAAATTTTTTTCCTTTCATAGCTATTTGCATCATATTGGTGCATTTACTGATAGAATACCGACTTCATTTTTTACCAGAGAGCGTGGCTGTTGTGTCTTTAGGTGAGTAACCATGACATTTTTTTACTGAATATGTGTTAATCCAGGGACTGTCAGTAGCCTGTTCTGGAGATAACGCTCTGTTGTGTATTAACCATCACTAGAAAGATGCAGCAAACCGAATGTGGTGAAGAAAACAACAAATTTGTACAGTTAAATTCGTTGAAGAAATAAATGAGCGTACAGGCAGATACTTGCTCAGGAAAATGACACCCATAGGGATGTCACTACCTGACATCTTCCTCTGGTTTAGCATCTTCTGTAGGGGAAGATGTGCAGCACTCCCTGGCCACAAGGCTCCAGCCCTCCCCATGAAATGGTACATGTATTAGTGCTGGTAGAATTATTTCTTTCTGTGTGATTTTAATGTAGCTAGGGACTGAAACTATCCTAAAATCTTGCCTGGACTGCCATATCCTTAACTCTCCCGGTGCCTCCACGGCAAGAGTTCTTCCTATGACTTGAGCTATAACAGGCACCCTTCATGGAGATCAAGTGCTTATTTAGTTTGAATTAAATTTGGAGTATTCCTTAGTCTGTAGTTCTGTGTTAATTTCATGTAGTTGTATGCTGGTGCTCCTGATTTTGTGAATGAGGTGCAAATCAGGCCAAATACGTTTATTATTTTCCTCTGCATACTGTCTTAATGTTTAAAGAACCTGGTCTGAGTATTCCCAGAAGAAGTTTTTCAGCTGTTTCTGTGACTTGTCTGCAAGATTTTGTGATATTTTTGCTTCTATTGCTAGTGACACTTTCACTGACAGCTGTTCTAAAAATACCTCAAGAAGACAAAGATGCTTATTTATAATCCTAATGCAGCTTGAAGGAGTGTGTAGCTGGTTGAGCAGGTAGATTTTTTTACTTTCTCCTATGCTTAGCTGGTATCTTCTCAACTCTACTTTTCCACAGTTTCTCAGTGGGAGGAAGTGAGTTTTCTGGTGCTTATCAGTAACTTATGCTTTCTGAAAAACAGGAATCTTCTTGCATCTTGGGTGCTAGATTGAGAAAATCTTGAAGCTGTTACTTTGCAGAAAGAGGAGCATATTTTCTGACAGCCTATCTCCCTGGATTTTTAGATAGCTGTATGTGGCATAGACTACATCTTATAACTTTCAGAGTAGAAGATTTTGAAGTTTGCAAGGCCCTATATGAGTTCTAGTATTTTTGTGCAGCTGTAAAACAAACAGACCTGTAAGAAGCTTGTCCTGGTGCTGGTGTGGATTTTCTAGGTGTTGCACACACACCTCATTTTTATAGTAGCAACATCTCAGACTTTTGTGCCTGTATGCTTCTGTCCATGACATGGATCAGAGCTGCTGCAGCTCATCCTGACTCACTTTGTCATCCCCATAGAAACCACCCTGCACCTCATTCACTACTGACACACCTCTCTCTTCCTCCCTCCTTGCATTATTGCCTTGGACTGGTGAGGTGTCTCATCAGTGTATCTCCCAGTGTCCTGGAAAGTTCCAAAAGGACATTGCTATCCTTTCACTATCCTTCCTCTTTGCATGCAAAAACCCAGGTGAAAGGTATTGTTTTGGCATCAAATCAGGTTAGTTACAATGGTTGTTAAATAACTAATCTAAATTTTAGCATTATCCCCAGTATAAAATACAGCAGTGCATTGATTGCTCTTGCTGGCTTAGTTTTGTATTTTCTTTGCTATCATTTTGTTTATCCTGCCACAAGCCAAGTCCTGGGCAGTGTGGAGTGAAGGTGTTGGGCCAGCTTGTGTCCCTCCTCCTGCTGAGCTGTGCCAAGCAGCAGAGGCAGAGACCTTCTCCTCTTTCTGTTTCTTGTTCTTGGCATCTCAGCAGCAGGAAAAGGATTTTAACTGTTGGATGAGCTGGTGGTGTGTCCTGTGCTCCTGTCAGTTCCAACAGAAGCTTGTTCATGAAACAGGGAAGTTTCTTGCTGGGACTGTTGCTGCTGCTCAGGCTGGGTCAGCAGGAGCAGCAGTGGATCTCTTGTTATCTCATGTAGGGGCTGTGCAGGAACTTACCCAGGTGGGTTTGCGGTGAGCCACAGCAGAGCTGCAGTCTGTCCCCCCCGCCAGGTGAGGTGATACCAGCACATGCAGTTCCTGGAACTTAACAGGGTATCATACCCAGTAGCAGCCCAGATGTCCTGTGTCATTTCAGCCTTAGTGTATAGGCTGGGTCATATTTGAGCTGCTGTTGGCGCTGGTGACAGGACATGACATCAGGATAATCACTGGAATTGCCAGCTCAGTGCTGCTCTCTGACCCTCTGGGACTGGGAATGCTCTGCACAGCTGTGAGTTTCAAGTATCCAGTTTTGCTAGCAGTGCCAGAAGTGAGGTGTGTCCTGTTTTGGCTTGCAAATTACGCATGTGTTTTCAGGAAGTTATTGAAAGCTAATAAAAGTGGCAGCAGAGAAGATAGTTATCATTTTCACAAATGTTTTTCCTCCCATTGCCCAAGCTGCTCTGTTTCTGCTTTATGGTTTATAGGGTGTGTGATTCCTATTGTGTAGGGCAGGAGCACATTCTCTGCGGCTGGATTTTGATCTTCGTCCTTAAAAGTTGCTGCAATTTTGTTGATAAAAATAGTTGCCAGAAAAGTTTTTTTCTATTTGACTTGTTACTGAGTTTTAACATGTTCTCAGGAAAAGTAAAGATTGGTTGTAGTCTGTAAGGAAATGTCTATAAAATGTTCAAAAGAATAAGGCTTAGATAACTCTTGCAGACTTAGCTTTCCAATTATTCCCTTGACAAAACTAGTCTGCTTGATTTAATAGAAGCAGATGATGAAAAATTGTGTTCATTCATCTAGTAATAAAGGAAGAGTAATTTGTAAAGATGAATGGGACAGGTTTTAGAAATCAGCATCAAAGTTTGATTCTGCTGCTGTTAAACCCTCCTGGTGATGCATTATTTTGTGCAGCTCTTTCATGACTTTGCTTGGCATAATCTTAGTACTGATGCGTGTAATACACAGGTAAAGGTAATGTGTGTAAAGATGGAAGTTGTATGTTTCAGGCCTGTTCTTCCCCCCTAACCTCTGTGTTTCCTTTCATTGGTATTGTTGATATTTAACTTTTGATGTCATGCAAGGACCTCACGTGTCTGTGATGGTCTTAGAGTAACAGCTTATGATTAGCTCTTTCTTGAAAAAAGAGGTTGAGCCAAGCTTTGACTTAAACCTCAGGATAGAGATGTTCAGCCTGAGGCCCACAGGCCATGGTTGGCCTACTCAGGGCTCCAGTTTCCCAAAGTCATGCTGGAGCCCTTCCAGTTCAGAAGAGGTGAATTAAGGGATTCTCTTCTAAATCCACTCTAGACCTAGTTTTATGTGAGGGCTCTCAATACTGAATCTACCACAGTGAGCATGAGTTCTGGGCCATCCATGCCTTCAGGTGTATGGACTCTGGGTGTTGGGTTTTGTTTTCTCCCCACACAGACTTTTTGTTAAATGGTACAAGCGCTGCCCCTACCAACTGAAGATAATGTTGTTGCTCTGAAAAAATTAGCAGTGTTCTAGTCCTTGGCTTCTGACCCAGCTGCTGTCCCAGGGTGGGAGGCTTGACTTGAGAGCTGTGTTTGTGTGGCCTGTGAGTGGCTGTATCTGCATTCTGTCCTTCAAGGAACAGCAGACCTTTGATGTTGCTTCATTAATGTTTTGCACTTCCTTTTCATATAAACAGTTTCATGGAACAATTATTTCTGTCCTCAGGGACCGATGCCTTCCCAGATTTTTGTATGAAAGAAGGCTTAGGCCTCATGGCTTTGTGTGTGACACATCCATCAGGAGTAATCCATGTGATTCTATTTGTAAGACTCTTTTGTTAGCTACAGCATGAGAGAATAAAAGCTCCTGAGTTACAGGAAAGCATACTTAGAACTTCTTAGCCACTTTTTACCTTTCATTTGATGTATTTCACTTCTACATCCCAGTATTTGACTGTGAAGTCTCCATTCTGTAAATAATAAAATACAGCTGTGCAGAAACACAGATCTGGCATCTGACTAAAGACAAATTCCTCATAACTACTTGAAGACAATTAGTAACAGTTTATGAGTTATTTTCATGACTTCCTGAAGAAATCCTTATGTCTTACATGTTTGAAGATGTATAGGATGATGGAGCATGATAACCTCTAACCACTGAGTTTGCAAAAGCCTTGATAAAATTCTTTTATACTCAAATTCGTATTTCTACATGACTTAAAAGATATGCAATCCATTTGGGAAATAGTTTTGACAGTGTCTCCACCCTGATCAGAATTTGTTGCCTTCTTCATTGCCAGAAAATGCTATGATTTCATTCAAACAAAATTCACTTCTGTGGAGCAGACTGATTTCATTTAAGCCGCTTGAACACTGCAAATAGCATTGAGGTGATGTGAAGCACAGATGTCTAACTCATAACTTCCTGATTCTTCAGCACTAAAGGTGGAATTTTATTTGAATGCAGCTTGGATGAGAAGTGATTTTGAGTAGTTAAGCCTGTTGTCTTTCTGGACCAGTGAGCATCTCATACGAGTGTTGGGGTTGGGATATCCCAAGAGACAGTCTGTTGTGTGGGGGAAATCTGGAATTATGTAATATATTGGAAACTGGCTATTTGAGTATTGAAACCAAAACCACCTTGTGTTTTTGTGATTTAGGAATTCAAGACTTGCTGGTTAGTGATTTGCCTTGTTTTCACTTTTAAAACTTGGAGAGCTGATACACAGTGATGTGTTTTGTGGCTATTTCAGAATGTTTTCTCATTCTCTCCTAGGTATCCTTATGGGAGCTTTTATAAAAATCATAGAAGCTCAAAAGCTGGCCAACTGGAAGGTATATTTGAAACAATTTTTAATTGTAGAACAATACCAAATGTTTAAAAAGGACTCCTTGTAATACTGGGGTTTTTTAGAGGTAGAGTCCTGACAGACGTGTCTCCAAGAGGTGAAGTCTCCAGTGAAAACAGCATTTTGCCTCCTACAGGCAAACAACCATATTATCAGAGCAATGAACTCTCAGTTAAACAGCCACAAAATCAGCATTTTAAAGTAGTTCATTATTGGTTAAATAAAATAATCTAATATCATGCACATAGGAAGAAAGATGAAAGCTTCAAGTGTGCTCTGCTTTAAGCACTGATTCTGTTAATATGGGAAATAATGATCACAGCTGATGAATTCCATGGTGGTTTTCTGGGAAGTGTTGGTCACATCCTGGGAGGCACTGGACAGCTGTGTCTGCTTGCTCACGTTGTCAGCCAAGGTAAAAGGTCACAGATACCACATTATTATTTGCTTATTTAAGTTACTTTTACTATAATAAAGCTTATATTTTAACAGAGGCTGCCATAATTCAGGTGTTAAATGTTCTAATCAGTAATAATTATGGACTTTATGGTAGTAAATTTACTAGGTATTTTTTGTTTATCTGACATGGAAAAAAATAGAATATTTAACTGCTGTGCATGTCCCTGTATGAAGCAAGTCTTGGATCGTACCCCTTCCTGAGCAACTTTGTAATGTATTTTCTAGTGATGATGTCTTACTGTGTTCACTGAAGTTCACCACTAAGGCCTTGTGTTTGTCGGTAGTTTGTGGCCGGCACGGCTGATAATCAGAGCCCTTGTATTTTATTTTGCTGGTCTCTGCTTCCATGCAGCACAAATGCAGTCCTTCCTTTCCATTGTTCTCGCCTCCTTGTCCAGCTCTGGTTTCAGGGGCTCTGACACAGTGTAGTTCCTCAGATAGGTGGGGTGTTGTTCCAGTGCAGTGTCAGCCATCGATGCCCAGAACTGTGCGTGCAGAATCCTGGACTAGAGCATCTCAGTTTAAAGGATGAGTTTTGTTTTCTAAGCCCCCCAAATCCTTTAAGATGATTATCTCTGGTACAGGCAGGAACATGACTTTAAAGAGATGAGGACCTCTGTTTTGAAAGCTGCTATTTGAACAGAACAGTCCATCAGCTGTTCAACCTGGATTTAAACAAGTTAATCGATTCTTGCAAAGGTGATAAACTGCTGTATTCAGTGCTGGGAGGACAAGGAGGGAGAAAACAGGTGGGTAAAGAGGAAGGTCCACTCAGCCAGGATTAATTTGCCTTCTCTGTTTAGTCTGCCTGCAGAAAAACGTGGGTGCCACTCCATGAGCAGCATTAGCCAAGGGATTAGATAGGTGACAAAGAGTGAGGGCACCAAAAAATAGCATCTTACATCATCATGGGTTCCTTTTATATCAGTCTGATGGCAGAAAGGAACCACTAGAACAGTATCATTGAATTTCAGGCAGAAAGTGTATTTGCTGAGAAGAGTCCAGCCTCAGACTCCTCCCGGTGGTGTGAGCCTGGTCACCTGCAGGTGCACTGAGGTGGTGGTGTGAGGAGTTTCCTGAACTTGGTCCCAGTTCACCTGTTCTGTTCAAACAGTAGCTGAGAAGTTGCTGTTCCTTGGCAGCCCATATGGATTTTCAGACTGTGAGATAAAGAGGGAATACTTGTCATGGAAACAGAAAGACTTTTCCTTTGCCATAAATAACATGTTTTATGTGCAGCTTATTTGGAGATAGTAGTTTAAAATAAGTAACTCCTAGATTTCTTTCACAGGGTTGAAAAAGAACAATAGAAATGGCAGCCCTGGAATAGTTTACTGTTCTTCAGTCTTTCACTTTGTGATAGGAAAGGAGAAAGATCAATGCCATCTTCATTTTCCAACATATTTTTTAATAATCTCCCTTTTGGAAGATCTGATGTTATTTCAGTGATGATATCCTTGAAATTATGATTATTTTTTGTTTTGCAGGAAGAAGAAATGTTTCGTCCAAATATGTTTTTTTTGCTTTTGCTTCCACCTATTATATTTGAATCTGGATATTCACTGCACAAGGTCAGCCCCTGCCAGACACTCATTTTGCATGTTGGGGTTTTGTTTTCTGCTTTTAGTTATCTTCATGAAGTTTAGGATAATTGCATTAAATTCCATTATGTTAATCATTAGGGAACTGTGAGTGCAAAATTTAAGCCTCTTCAACCCAGAGTGCAGAGAGCGCAGCTTGTTACTGATAACTGACTGCTGGCAAGGTGCTGGGTGCTGGTTTTCCTTGGCTGGAGAGGGTTCTTACCTCGTCAATGCTGTACAAGGGCTGCTGTGAAGGAGGCAAAATGGGGAGGAGTAGGTCAGAAGTGGGAAAGTTGACGTCACTCCACAGATAAGAGGAAAATGTTTCCAAGGGTTCTCACCCCTTGCCTGGGAGCCTGTGTTTCCATGGACGTTTCCCACAGCACTAGTCCTGGCCAAGAGGGTTATTATTGGATACCCATGTGGGAATCAGAATCTAATTTAGATGCAAACCCAAATATGAGATTTCCCTCAGGCAATTTTCACTAATTTACTTATTACTGTGTTCCAGGGTAATTTTTTTCAGAATATTGGTTCCATCATTCTGTTCTCTGTATTTGGCACTGCAATTTCAGCTTTCATTGTAGGTGGAGGAATCTATTTCCTGGGCCGGGTAAGACTCACTGCTTTAAAGCACTTAAGTATATCTAAGTTGTTTGAAAGTCCATTTTTCAAGAGCAGACAAACAATGAAAATGAGTTCCAGGGTCACAAAGTCCAGTTCTCTGTTCGCACAAAGGCAGTGTTCTACAACCCTTTCCATGGCAGTTGCTGGGGAGGCTGTGGAGTCTCCTTCCCTGGAGATACTCAAAAGCTGCCTGGACACAGTCTGGAGTACCGTGTTCCAGGGGACCCTGGGGAGCAGGAAGGCTGGAGCAGGTGACCTCCAGTGGTCCCTTTCAGCCTGAACCTCTCTGTGATTCTGTGACACAGCCATGCTCAATGTGGAAAACAATTACTTTTTTTAACTTAGGCAACCTTCATATCAGGAGGCTGATCCAAAACCTAGATGGTTCTCTAGAACCATCTTCTGCTTTCCAATATTAAACTTACTTGTTCTATTTTTTTTTCTTATGTTGTGGTTTGGTGTTTCCCACTGATTACATATAGATACAGATGCTTATCTTTTCTCTCAGACTTCATTCTGGTAGGCCAAGCATTCCATACTTCACCACTCAATTTTCTGTTCTTTTGAATGCAATAGTTAATCTGCTCACCTGAATCTGTCCAGTTCCATCTGGTCTTCCCTGATAGTGGGTGAGCAGAGTTGTAGCAGTAGATCACTGTTGGAGGGCAGTGTTAAACTGAGTAACATCACTACTGTGATTTTTTTCTTGATAATGAACTTGGGATTTGATGAATAGTTTCATTTTTAAAAACAACAGAAAACCACAGTTGATTGTGATTTTTATGTTTTACCTATTCTTTCAGGCTGATGTAATTTATAAACTCAACATGACAGACAGGTAAGCTCTTGGGGAAATGGTGTAGTATATGAAATAAAGCTTTCTTCAAGATAGCTATAAATGGGAAATGAACTGCAGTTGGCCAGCTCTTCTGGTTAGTGTTTAAATTGCTGAGGTTCAGCGTTGTGTGTGAAACTAATAAATAGATCAAAGACTTCTGTACCCTATTTGTTATTTCCAAATTGTACTGTATTCTGTTCTGTGTTCAGTGATTTTTCTAGACAGATACTGGGTATTTTAACCAAACTTTAAGATTTGTAAACTTTGGTTAGTTGGTATTACTAATAAATATGGTAAGGGCATAACTTCCTTGACCAAATCTCTTAACAGAATGAGTTTTCAGTATCAGTGACATAGATTTTTTTGAGAACTTGGCAAAGGATCAAGTTCTCAATGGAAGGAGAGCATAACTTACCACTGTTTAGAAACTGTAACACAAAAGGTCTTTGTCACATGTTGTTCATTTAAGTTACTAGGTATGTATTCTTCTTTCATCTAGTTTTCTCTTTTGTTTTGTGTTCTTCCAGTTTTGCATTTGGCTCTTTAATATCTGCAGTTGACCCTGTGGCTACTATTGCCATTTTCAATGCACTCAATGTGGATCCTGTGCTTAACATGTTGGTTTTTGGAGAAAGCATTCTCAATGATGCAGTCTCGATTGTCCTGACCAAGTAAGTGCATTGGTTGCACATGTTTATGGAAACAACAACCACGTTGTTTTCTGTTAATTAGTTACTCAGATATACAGTAATTCTGCCATCTCCATTTAGAAAAAATCATCTATTTCTGTATTTCTGGAGTAAAACTGAATTTTGTGTGATTTTTCATTGTTAAAAGCATGAACTGCGTAAGCAGAAGACAGTACATGACCACCTTATTATCACTACCTCAGCACCATCTCATTGACCCCAGATAATTGATTGCTTTCTAATTCCATTTCTTTATCAGCTCTCTTTCTGTTTGGTTTCCTGACAACAGCAAACCAACATGTCACCTTTCAGGCTTGCACAAAAATGTTCACCTTGCTGAATATGCAGCTGTGTCTCTGTCATTGGCTTATGCCCAGAGTCCCACTGCAGCTAGGGGCAACACATCAACATCCATGCAATGGTTTTTTATTTATGTTGTGGCTATCACAGGAAAGAACATCCAATATCCTTATCTTTTACCCATAATAATTTTTGGGGGATGAAACTGTAAAAAATAGATTCATCTTCCTGTTATTACAGGAGTCAATGGATGTGACTGTGAATGTATAGAAGGAGCTGATGTGCCAGGCAGGTAGTGAAGTTAGAGGCATTTTCCAATGAACTGACTGCTTTTACTGCAGTTGTGGTCCTTTTGTGGAGGAGCCTGAAGCCTAACAGCAGCCAAAAGGAACCCTGGTTAGAATCCATGTCTTCTTTGCATGGAATTTCCATGAACTAAATTCCTGAAATTCAAAGAGGTTTCTCCCCTTTCCTCCTGAGGGCTGCTTTGTTTTCCTTCAATGACCTTCTTGTCTCTCATCCACACCTAAATATTTGATGAGAGCTCTTCCTGTTCAGTGGTTCTTCTTGGAGAATCTCATGAGTTTTTCCCTTTGTAAAATGTGTTTTCTTTCTCTTCTCAAAGTTGGAACATTGTTTTGAAATACTGGGCATCACCATAGCCTATTTACGCCATTCTGGGATTCTTCAGAGGAGCAATGCTGGATTTTTAGCAGAATTAGGTTTCCCTTTGGGGATTACACTAAGTCTTGATGTAACATCTTTTGACAGTCCTCTTGTTATATATATCACAGTAAAAGCCTTTTAAGAGTGGCAGCAACAAAGAAATGGGCGTCTTTTTTGTTGTTGTGCTCAGAAGATATTTGATATTTTTGGATCCAGGCTTGGAATGTATAACCATTTCTTTTTATTTCTCTTTTAATTGTATCTAGCACAGCAGAAGGTTTGACAAGGGAAAATATGTCAGATGTAAGTGGATGGCAAACCTTTCTACAGGCACTGGGATACTTTCTTAAAATGTTCTTTGGGTCTGCAGCACTTGGCACACTTACTGGTCTTATTTCTGCATTAATATCCTTTTTTCGTTTTGGTGATACATACATATAAATTGGTGAACTTCAGCATTCTAATAGCATTTTTCTTTCCCATCTTCTGCAGCACTTAGGGGATGTTTCTTATTAGGCATTATTTTGTTGGCTGAGGATTTTCTCATGCTCATTTTGTTTTTATGTTAGTGTGCATGAATGTGTATTAAAAAGTCACATCAAATTTTTATGAACATAATTAAGGTCTGAAATGCTGTATAATAGCTTTTGTGCATTGGAGTGTTATAAGATATGGTAATTGTTTTGTAAATTCAAAATATATTCATTCCATTTCAATACCAATACATTTTTGCAAGCATATGGCTTCTTTTTTTACATACATTAAACAGTTAATTAAAAAGGAAAAAAAGCTCCTTTTCCCGAGGGCCTTTGAGTCAGCCCAGCTCATTTGTGCCTATGGATCATGTGCAGGCAGCTGAATGCAGACACTGTTCTCTTTGGATTTACACTGGGTTATATTTTGCCTCTTCGACTTCCATAAATTGGTTGCTAAACAACCCAGAAGCTTCTTTTCTGAGATCAGGAAGGCTGTTTGCTGTAGTCCAGACACCTTTGTTGCTTCTCAGGGTTTTAATGTTAGCTCTGACTTCACTGCAGGTGATCTGGGTTTGTGTACAGCCACTGTGCATGTCAGCTGGGGCATACTGGTAAGCACTTCATAAACAACAAGAGCAAAATGTTTGATTAAATACAGACATCTTCCATTTTGGTTCATCAGCCTGACTCAACAAACTTTTAAATTATTCCATATATCACAACAAATGAGGGAGACAGATGTTCAAGAAAAGCAGTTTATTTGCTCTTTTGCTGTAAGTTGTGCCTCAAAGTATTTGATTTACCTCTTGTTATTAGTATTGTAGAGGCACAGATCTTTTTGTCTCCATCTCTGTTCCTTCTGGCAGACTTCTACCTGCAGTAAGTTCTATAAGAAACATTCCTCTTAAGGAATTACTAATCTTTCCATTCTGGAGTAGAAGGCAAATGTGTTGATTTTATTGGCTATTCAGTAGAGAAGTTCATGAAGCACAATCATTGTTTTGTAATGGAATGACACAGAAGAAAATGTTTCTTTGATTTTTTTTTAATTTACTTTTTCCATAACGTTTCCATGTGTACGTGCTAAAGCACATTGATTTAAGGAAGACACCCTCCCTAGAGTTTGGGATGATGATTATCTTTGCTTACCTTCCTTATGGACTTGCAGAAGGGATCTCGCTCTCAGGTGAGCAGCAAAATGAATATGTGCAAGTTGCTTTGATAAGAGAGTAGAAATTCTTTAATAATAAAATAATTTAAAGAAACACTATTCTTCATGTTTCAGAAGATAGAAAAGGTAATTGCTGTTTTCACCAGCATTAGTTAGCCAGTGTAAGTACTGCTGTTGTCCCCAGCTACCTCAGCCCAACACAGAATTAAAGTTTCAGCTGCACGCTGCAGACTCAGCCACCTCAGCAAACTTGGATCATGCCCAGCCTACTGCCCTGTCATGTTTCTCTGCCTGTCCTCAGTGTCACTGGGGAAATAGCTGAGACCAGAGTGTTGTATGTACCTCTGAATACTCAGTAGAGGTTTTGCTGAAGGCCACAAGAAGAGGTGAACTTCTCCCAGCATTCTGTTGGAGCAAGTGCAAAGAGCAGCTCTATTTCTGCTGGAGGCCCAGTGCTCTGAGCTTTGTTGATTTAAGTGGGGTTTTTAAGGCAGTAGTCTTCCTGTCTTGTTTCCCAAAGGAAAGGATGCCACAGTTAGTATAATTCTAATGACTAGAGAATCTGCTTGGTTTGGATTTTTTCTCTTGGGTTGTGATTTTGGTTTTGGTTTCTACTGTTTGCTGCCACATTCTGTCCTGCAGGTATAATGGCCATCCTCTTCTCTGGTATCGTGATGTCTCACTACACCCACCATAACCTGTCCCCAGTCACACAGATTTTAATGCAGCAGACACTGAGAACTGTTGCTTTCATGTGTGGTAGGTGCTGCCTGCTATTAATATCTAGTGTTAATAGTTTAAAATTCTGTTCATGTAAAACAGTGATTCTCTTGGGACAGCAGAGGTGTGAATTTGCTTCTAGGCATTTGTATGCCCATGGTGCTTGTCTTTAAAAGAATCCCTGATAGCTGAGGCTGGAAGGCACTCAGAAGTCACCTTTCCTGCCACACTGGATAAAACATACAGTAAATATCTCTCTCTCATTCTGCAGGCTCATGCTAAGATTTGGCACAAGACTGATGACCAAATAGAGATCTCTGACTCCTGTATTCCTCTGGTCTATTTTTAGTTCGAGGAGATGGGGATTGAGTAGTATTTTTGTAATGGTTTTGTGTATAAAAATCTACTAGCAAAAGCACTAACCTCACAAATGGAGAAGTTTTTGGAAGTAGAGCTACAAGCAGCTCAGTCCCAGAGCCTTTTCACTTCCTTTTACAAGCCAGACCTTTGAAGAAATTACATGTTTCTGTATTACAAACATATCCCTGTCTTTTGAGGGGATGCTGTGAATTAATTCCATATTGTTTGCAGGAGAGTGCAGATTGGACGTGATCAGAGAGTGGCTTTGCTGCACACTGAACTTAATTCCTTATCTGAGCACCAGCAGCTCTTCAGAGTTTAGTCTGAATCTGTTACAAAAGCTAAAAAGGCCTGCATTCAGTCTAGTCGCTGTAAAGGAGTTATTTATGAACTGTGCAACTTCTGTAGCTCTGGATCAGCAGCTTTTTATATAAATTATGTAAATATATATATTTATAAATATATAAAATACAGTTCCTATATTGCTCAAGTTAAAAGTTCCTCAGTCTTTAGAATGATGTTTTTCTGGCTTTATTCATACTCACTGGTAATTTGTAGCTGAAAAAAACCTGCACACAGGACTGGTTGCTGTCCTCTACCAGCAAGAGTAGAAGAGTCTGGCCTTTTGCATCACAGCATTTAGGCCTATTTTGTGCATTCAAAAGTCAGGAAATACCATTTTATGTACTGTCTGTAGCAATTTATAATAGGATTAGAAAATGTTTTCTAGAACTTTATTTAAGTTGTGATTTCTCTTTTTCAGAAACATGTGTTTTTGCATTTCTTGGCCTGTCAATTTTTAGCTTTCCTCACAAGTTTGAAATGTCCTTTGTCATCTGGTGCATAGTAGGTATTTACTTTCTTCCATACTTTTTAGATGCATTTTGCATTTCTGGTATTGGGGGAAGGGACATTACAGTTAAAAGATTTTAGAATAATGGTCATGATTTTTAGGTTTTTATAAATACAGGTTCTATATTTTTGTATATTGCACAAAGTTTAATAGCATGGAATTATTCTTGTTTCAGCACCTCGGTGTGCATTACAAGCATCTTCTTTAAGGAATTCCCTTCAGCTGTTATTTTGAAACCCTTCAGTATAAGATTAGTAAAAACAAGGAGAAGAACCTTGCTTGCTTTGACCCTATTATATTTATTATATTTACCAGAAAACAAACCCGAGTTTTTACCTATTTTTAGGTTCCCATGAACAACCTGTGTGAATGGGCAGTTCATAGCAACTCCAGTGCAAACCAGTATCAAACTCTGCTCCTTTCACTTCCCCAGCACTGCAGCCTCTGAGTA
Source organism: Formicarius rufipectus (assembly GCA_013399695.1). Taxonomy (NCBI): domain Eukaryota; kingdom Metazoa; phylum Chordata; class Aves; order Passeriformes; family Formicariidae; genus Formicarius; species Formicarius rufipectus. The sequence continues at coordinate 717,984 of VXAU01001873.1, forward strand.
TATTCTCTCATATATCATTGCAGTTTGTTTACATAAACCAGTTTAGTTCATGCATTACTTCTTCCTTCTGAGTTCTTCAGAGGAGGTCCTTCTCCAATATGTGTTCAATCTTGGACTCCTTTCCTAATTCTTTGTCTTTTAATTTGTATTTCATGTAGCTTTATGTAGTGACACTGAATTATGTTTCACATGGGGGTGACCTAAATTTGTTGCTATTATAATTGTTTAGTATCAGCAAGAAGAGTCAAAATGAGCAACATGGGGACCCATTTATAGTTGCTTACACCAACACACACCAGCCCATTTTAGTGCAGGGTTCAAGGGAAGAACTGTTATCTACAACTTACAAGTAGGGCTATCAGCACAGGGAACTGCTCTCCCTGCACTACACCCAATTTCCCTATCTGCTCTGTATCTAAGGTGTGACACTTCCTCCTGTTTAGCATTGCCTCTGCAGGCATAATGCAAATTGTGTAATTTTGGGGTGATTCATAAAGGAAAACAGCACAGCCCTTCAAGGATCCTGCTGACTAATTCTAGGATATTTACCTTACCAAGGTCTGTTTGTGGTGGAGCTTAAAAACAATGCATTAAGAAAACCGTGCCTTTTTCTGAGTCAAAGTTTTCACTGTGTCTGTTAATTGTTTGCCATTAAATCAATAGTACCTTTTGTTTTCTTTTCCCCTCTCAAAGTGTTACTTCAATGTGTGGTATGCTTTATAGCCGTATCCAGAGAAGTGTTGAGAAATCAGCTTGTGTGCTCTTTGTTTGGCTTCTGGCCTTTCTGAGGAACTGGTCCATGGGGAGACAATAGAAATATTTTATTTCCTCTTGACTGCTGTGCCAAGGGAATGATCAAAGGAGCTGAGGAACTGAACTGAGAACTTTTACCCAAAGTAATTCTTGGTCTCCCTGGAATACCTCTTGGGTTCCATGTAGTTATTATAAATAAAGCAGCCTGGTCTCCATAAGTGACAAGTCTGATTTAGTTTCAGTTAAGCAGACAAAATCTTTCAAGAGTTAAATTCCACAATGCCCTATGGTCTGCGTTCATTGAGCAGCCCACCTGCCTGTGAGCAAAAAGAGCAAATTCACCTTCCCCTGTAAAAGGAGCTGCAGCTGGGGCCTCGTGGATGTAATACATCCAATGGTCTTTTGCTTTTATTTCTGTTTTTCAGGTGCTGGTTCTGTTTGGTAGAGCTGTGAATATTTTTCCACTTTCCTACCTACTCAACTTTTTCCGTGATCATAAAATCACTCCCAAAATGATGTTTATCATGTGGTTTAGTGGTAAGTTAAAGCTCAGAATGTAGAGAACTAGAAAAAATGTTTGATCTTCATTGTGTGGGCCACTGTAGGAGGAACTGTTTTTCCATTGATTGAGCGAAATTCAACTGAGCATTTGCACTGGTCTCAAACCCAAGTGCTACAGAAATGGCCCCTTTCTCCTTTATGCTGGAGGACTGTGGAGTGGTGAGCCCCACAGAAGCATTTCTGCAGAGAGGCTGCTTGTCTTTCTAGGCCTGACAGCTTCACAGTTTGAACAGCAGTGCCTGAAGTGCTCAGAGCTGTTTGAGGGTGGTAGCCGAGTGATCAATAAATGGACGCACCCTAGGACTGTAAGAAGCCGTTTAGAGCCGGGGAATTCCTGCTGAGTTCTGGGGGAGCTCAGCACCAGCGTGGCTGTTGATTCTGTGTCCTCTGATGGGCCGTTGTCTCCCTCAAGGTTTACGTGGTGCCATTCCCTATGCCCTGAGCCTCCACCTGGGCCTGGAGCCCATGGAGAAGCGGCAGCTCATCGGGACCACGACCATCATCATTGTGCTGTTCACCATCCTGCTGCTGGGAGGAGGGACCATGCCCCTCATCAGGCTCGTGGACATTGAGGACTCCAAACCACGCAAGAGGAACAAGAAGGATGTTAATCTTAGCAAGACAGAGAAAATGGTTTGTTTGTTTTTTTTTATTGAGGGGATCATTGGGTTTTGGTGTGGGGTTTTTTTCCCGGTTTAAACATTTTTCAGGATTAGTACCTAATTTTTTACTAAAAGGTAAAATGAAAACAGTGGGAAAAGCAAGGTGGTAAGACAAAGACAAGCAATGTAATTTTAAAATGTCCCATGGTTAGTGTTTACACGAAATAACTGTTTGGACAAAGGGAGGAAAAATAGTCTCTTAATGCAATTACAAATTGATCCATAGAAATTAAAGTATTCCCTGCAAAAGCATAAAGCAGATGATAGAGGACTGAGTCATATACAGAGGGAAAGTACAGTGTGAGACAGCAGTTAATCATAAAAGGCAGATGGAAATAATTCTGAAAAAGTCAAAGCTAAGGCCATGAGAAGGTGGCAACAACAGCCCCCCTCTGACTGGACTTTTAAGTTAAAGCAATTTCAGGCAGATCAACAGTACTGACAAAACCAACACCCAGTTTCTGGAACATCTTGTGCTGGAGAACATAATATATCCCAGAGCAATTTTTGGCTGGTTTTCCCCAAACCACTGAACAATATATGCAGAGTACTGTTCTGTAGGATCTGAAGAACGTTTTCTCTTGGCATGAGGTTGATTGTAGACTTCAGAATTACCTTGCACTGTCCATGCGGGGCTGTGTGTAGGAAAAGCACAGGCATGTGGCATGTTTGACACAGCTTGTTTGCAGTGGGACAATGACATCAATGGTGCTTGCTGGATAAAATCATTGTCCAGCTCTCAGGAGAAAACCTGCATACTGGAAACATGTTCTCAGCAACAGTGACAATACAAAACGTGGAACATTTGAGGTCTTTTCCCTTTCAGCATGGAAAGGGAAGCCAAGTGGTTGTGGGAATCAACATCTGAACAGACTCAGACACCCTGAGCCCTGGGAGGCTCGGGTGATAATTTCTGTATTGTTCCTGCATGGGAATTGGATGGGAGAAGGGAGAGCACAGAGCAAGGACTGAATGAAGCAGGCTGGAGGGATGTCTGCCACTTCTCTTGAGTTATTCCAATATTTGTGGTTTTCTTCTAGGGAAACACCATAGAATCTGAACATTTGTCAGAGCTCACAGAGGAGGAGTATGAAGCCCAGTACATAAAACGCCAGAACCTCAAAGGGTTTATGCGGCTTGATGTTGAGTATTTGAATCCTTTCTTCACCAGAAGACTCACACAAGAAGTAAGTCATTCTCATTTTCTTGAAAAAAAGAAACTGGTAGAGTTGGTTATTTCCCTCAGTACTACATAGGGCTCATTATGTAGCCACACAACTTGTGCATTAGGGACAGCAAGACATCTGTGTGTTGCTCATGCATAGATAGAGCAGCTGTAATGAACAGCTGCACTGGAAAAGCACAGGTTGGATTAAATGAGCATTTCAGGGCTCCCCCAGTTAAACCTGGAGTCTGGATTTGTTGAACTCGCCTTTCATCATGCAGAGAACCATGAGGGATATCAGAAGTTACTGGTTCCTTCTGCTGCTAGAAAAAGCTGCCACTCAGGCAGAGTTTTTGAAATGCTGTCACACACAGTTCCTGCCTCTTACTATCAGTGGTCCTGTGACTTCTGGAGCTGTGCAGTTTCTGTCTTGTAAATATGCACCAGCATTTCAACCCTCACTTTCAGACTGCTTCACTGGACTACCAGAGCTCTGAGGCTGTAAGTGCAAAATGACACCTAACTCAATGTGTAACTTAACACCGAGTCGCTCCAAGAGGTTTAAATGCTGTGTCATTTTCACTCCCATGCCACATAATTCACTGTTTTTCCAATTTGCCATAAAATTAAGCCTTTTTTGCTGTGGAGTTAATAGTTTTGTGTAAAGTGTGCACATTCCATCTTCCTAGCCCACTCAAAAGTACTATTTTTCCTCTTGTTTTGTACCTTTCTTTCCAAAAGTACCCTTTCAGCACTTCCCACAAGAACTAAAGGCATTTTTTACAAAACCAAAAGGGAATCAAGAAACCAGAGTAAGCATCTGATTTGTAGTTGGTAGCCAAAAGCACAGGCTACCACCCAGATGGTAACCAAAGGCTGGAAAAATAAGCATGTGAATCACCACAGTAGGCCACAAGCTTCCCAGTGTGCCTGGGAACACGAGGAGGAGAGCCAAAGCCAGGCCCTCCAGACAGCGATAGGATTGTTGAAACATACAGAGCAGGACTGTCTAAACACACAGGTAAAAACACCCCTCATCAAAACTGTCATCCGTGGAAATAAATGCTTACTGAGCCCTTGATAAATATTTTCTGGTAGGAAACAGAATCTTCTTGCACGCTTAGAGACCAGGAGCGGGTCATTTCCTAAGGCATGTGCCAAACTAGCCCTCCTGTTCTGCTCTGGCACACAAGTGGTGGTGCAGCCAAGTAACAAAGCGCTCCGGTTTGCCTCAGGACCTGCACGACGGGCGCATCCAGATGAAAACCCTCACCAACAAGTGGTACGAGGAGGTGCGGCAGGGCCCGTCGGGCTCCGAGGACGACGAGCAGGAGCTGCTGCAGCAGAGCGGGGCTGGCGTACGCTGAGGGCACTGTGGCCTCCCGGGGGTCACTGCGGCCTCCCGGGGGTCACTGCGGCCTCCCGGGGGTCACTGCGGCCTTCCGGGGGTCTGTGCAGCCTCCCGGGGGTCACTGCAGCCTCCCGGGGGTCACTGCAGCCTCCCGGGGGTCACTGCGGCCTCCCGGGGGTCACTGCGGCCTCCCATGGGTCACTGTGGCCTCCCATGGGTCACTGCAGCCTCCCGGGGGTCACTGCGGCCTCCCGGGGGTCACTGCGGCCTCCCGGGGGTCACTGCAGCCTCCCATGGGTCACTGCGGCCTCCCATGGGTCACTGTGGCCTCCCGGGGGTCACTGCGGCCTCCCGGGGGTCACTGCGGCCTCCCGGGGGTCTGTGCAGCCTCCCAGGGGTCTGGGCCACTGCAGCTGCAGAGCTCAGGGAATGCTCCCAGGTCAGACACAGCTCATGCTGCACGTTTAGGGGAAAACCACAGCTCTGCTGTTACTGTTCAGGAGGGAAACCCACAAGTGTCAGACACTGCATGGCCTGGACGAAGCAGCCTTTGTTCAGACTACTGCATAGCAAAGTCCTTGCAGCCTGCTGAAAAGCAGAACCATCTGCCACAAAATGATAACATTGTTTGATGGGAGGGCTTCTTGCCATTCCAAAACCACCTGTGATCACACACTGCAGTACAGGCCAGCGTGTGGCTCTGCAAAACAAAACAAATTGCACTTTACCTTTTAAATATATATATTCCTTCACAGCATGAGGAGTCTTGACAGTTTATACCGTGAATGTTTCAGCACTAGTAAGGGAATCTGACTGGAATAAATCTATAATTTATGGGATTTGCACATTATGAACCCAGAGAAGATGCATACCTTGACAAAGGCAGACATTGCACATACAAGGAAGCACCTCTGAAAACATAGTTTTGTCACTTAAGAAATTCTTGATTTCTATTTTATGGGATTTCTTGTTTTTATACTGAGGGATCTAATCCATAGTACTGATTATAGCATGGTTTGGGGGAGTGTGGGTACTGTGACACAGTACAGAACTGTGTTTGAAATTGTAGTTTCTTTTCTTTGGCTAAAGCCAGTTGCAGTTGGGTTTCTGTAATTGGCAGTTGCTCCTTGCTGGCACCTTGGCTTCAAATCTTAGAAAAGAGCAGCTTTTGTATTGCCTGATTCATGAAGCATCTCTAACACTCCAGTATTCACCAGTGGAATTTTTAAGCTTTTGTGGAAGGAAAAGCAGCACATATATGAGGAAGAGCCTCCAAAGTCTCATTCAAATACAGAAAGGGTAATATTGCACATGGATGGAGCAGCCTCAGCTGGGAAGTGCCAAACAGCTTTCATTAAGCTGTCCCATTTACTAGGGTGGTTTTTCTCTTCTGCCTACACTGTTTCAGAATCTATTGCATTTGTTCTCCACAGCCCAGTGTGTTTGCTCAGCATCACCAACACCTGAATTCAAGTGTTTGTTGCACGTTTGCCATGATGACAAACACAGCAGTTTGCTCTCGCTGCCAAATTCCTCCTTGGTCATTTGCGTATGCACTGTGGGGATGTGAATTGTAGTTCAGCACCCAAATCTAACATGCAAATGCACATGTTTGTTTCTGGAGGTGTGAGACTTAGTTTTGGTCTGGTTTTGCTACTGAGATTTTTAAACCACTGCTTATCTGCTGAGAGAATAAAAGTTCAGGAATGTTTTCCGAATCCTGACTGTGTTTGTCTGATCAGTTTTTCAAAACGCCACATCTTGGTAGAGAAGTCCCTGCTGCCCTTTCCCTGCCAGTTCAAAGGCCCACACTGCTCATCCCAGAGCCAGAACACACACTGTGAGCGGGGTGTGAGAGCACTCGGGGCTCGCTTTATTCTTGGGAGGATCTGTGTGAAAATTGGGGGGGTTTTGTCACCCTTCTAGACCCCAGTGGGCTGAATTACCCTTCAGTTACCCACCAGCCGTGTTGGTTGTCTCTCAAAGCTGAGCCTTTGAGCCCGGAGCTGTTGGTGTCCGGGGTGTCCTGGCAGTGGCCCGAGCTGCGGGGACAGCGGGGTCCTGTGCTGCCCCCTGCCGGCCGCCCCGCGCACAGCGGCGCTTCGGGGGCGCACTTGGGATGATTTCATTTAAAAGCGGCTTTTCCAAAATTTTAGAAGACATTGCGTTTGTCAAGTAAGGACACTTGGAAGTAAGTGCATATTCCGAGAGAACAACTTCCTTATTTTGGAACAAAAATGACCTATCCTTATATTCAGTTATCAATACATTGGCTTTTCCAGCAGTCATTTCACAGTTTGGAGTTCTTCACAAAACTTTAATCCTCTGCACAAACACTTAACTGCCCCTTCCTAACTTGGTTTCATCTGCAAATCTGTGCAAGAATACACTTGATTTTTTAGCACTCCTAACTATGGAACCTCCCAAAGTTGAACACATGTTGGTGGCTGCAGAACCCCAAGTGCTGCTGGACTGTGAGCTCTGGCTGCTCCTGCCAGCCAGGGAGGGGCAGGGGAGCCCAGAACTCAGCTTCCACCAGCTCACAGAACTTATTCTTCCATCTCTTCCAGCCCATCCCATTCCCCAGACCAACAGGGGCTTCCATCAGGTCTCACTCCCTTGCTCCAGAGAACAGCAAACCCGCTGTGCTGTGTGGTCCCTGCCAGCTCACAGGCCTGCTCTGTGCCTCAGTTTCCTCACTAGCCCACCTGTCCCTGAAGCTGCTTAGTTTGGGGGGGCTGCTAAAGCCACGCCAGACTGACAGCAGCCCCTGTGCCAGGCAGGGAGGGGGTGGCCCTGCCTACCCCACTCCATGTTCCCCATCGGGGGGCTACCCAACCCCTTCCCCGTGCCAGACTGCCACACACAACCAGCCAGCACTGGGCAGGGAGAGCCCCCGGGGCTCACCCGGGCACGGTGGGATCTGTGAAGGGCTCCTGGTTGTGCCCCTGCAAACAAACACTCCTTCACCACTCCGGTCCCACTCGAGCAGCCTGGCTGGGGCCACCCTGCCCCGACACGGTGGGCATTGCCACAGGGGCTGGTTTTGTGTTTCACCTGCCCAGCTCTGAGCCTTCTGTGCACCAACCTGCTTCTGACTCACCCCTGCTCCAGCAAACCCACCCAGCCCTCCCTGCCTCTGTTGCATCCAGTGAAGGTGTTATTTTTATCTCAAATGCACCAAGAGATGTTCATTTATTTTTCACACTAAAGCATCTATGGGCTGTTTCTACAGCCCAATCCCAAAGCTGCCATAAATATCAGTTCTTACCTGCTCTTCAGGAGCTCAGCCTTTGGGAAGCCAGAGCAGACTCCGAGCTGTGCTGGTTAAACGTCCTTCACCTTTTCCCCATACCTGTGCAGCCCCATGGGTGAGGTCACCCACCTGAGAGGAGGTTCTTACCTGTGAGGCTGCGTTTGAACATCAGTGGCACAGGCTGAGGCTGCCCAGCCCTCAAAAGGAACGGGGCCACAGGAGGTGGGAATGCACCATTGGCCTTGTGCAACAGCCATTCTGGAGATGCAAAAGGGTGTGGGTGCACGGGGTCACTGGCCATCACTGAGGGCAGCTCTGGTTTGTGCTGATGGGATCTTCACCAGGGACTCCCACTGCAGTTTTGAATAGGAGAGAGATGAGCTTTGTGGGCCCTGCCAGAGCATGGAGCTGCTGGGGAGGCTGGTCCTGCTCCCAGCCCTGCCCCTGGACAACAGCAGGATAACAGACAGGAGCCCCAGCTTGGGCGGGGTTATACATTCAATTAACCACCACAGCCAGAAGGAATTAAACAATCTGAAGCAATAAAGGAGGAGGAATGGGGGGTGGGGGAAATTACTTAAACTGCACTAAAATATCACTACATTTACACAACTCAGAATTAAGACTTCAGTTTCCCTCAAACGACACATTAACCTCCACTGTTTGGAACCACTAGAATAAATTTCAGCTGGTATGTCAACCATTTATTTTCACATTCATTTATAATTTTACTGACTTTCCTTGACAGTCACCTTATTCCCCATTTTTTCTTTCTAGGACACGCTGTTTGCCTGCCACCTTGAACTGTGTGGCTGTGCCCTCAGACCTCCAAGCGCGTAGGAAACACAGTGCCTGTATTGCAGCCCCCAGACACCAAACCCACACCATTTTTAGCCAGCAGGGGTCAAAGCAGAGCAGGGACCCAACGCTGCTGCGCCTGCCGTGGCCCTGAGCCCGGCACAGCCTGGCTGGTCCCTGTCCATCCCGGAGTGGCCATGCCCCGAGAGCACCCAGGAGATGGCAGCAGCCCTTCGTGTTCGTGTCCTGGGGTGGGAAACCAGCCCTTGGTCCCTTTCTGGAGGCCCCTCTCGGTGGGCAGCAACGGGAGCAGCCGGGACTGGCCGAGGGGCACAGCCCAGCCCTGGTGCCCGGGCACACGGGGGGCAGCAGGTCCTGCTGCTGCTGGACACACCAGCGCTGTGTCCCTCGGCACGGGGGGCTTGTTTGCTCCAGCCACGCTCTGCAGCTGCCGCGGCAGCAAAGCCCCCATCCGTGTTCCCATCCATGTTCCCATCCGTGTTCCCATCCGTGTTCCCATCCATGTTCCCATCCATGTTCCCATCCGTGTTCCCATCCGTGTTCCCATCCGTGTTCCCATCCGTGTTCCCATCCATGTTCCCATCCGTGTTCCCATCCAAGTCCCCATCCCT
>VXAU01001873.1:727174-748937 GCA_013399695.1 Formicarius rufipectus
TGTTCCCATCCGTGTTCCCATCCGTGTTCCCATCCATGTTCCCATCCGTGTTCCCATCCGGGTTCCCACCCATATTCCCATCCATGCCCCCATCCATGTTCCCATCCATATTCTCATCTGTGTTCCCATCCATGCCCCCATCCATGTTCCCACCCCATCCCAGCCTGTGGCCTCCAACACAGACCTGAACCAAGCCAAATGCCAGTTGTGCATGAGGGAATTTACTTGAGGAATGGGCAGCTGTGGCACACGATGCCTGCTCAGCACAGACACTGCCTGATCCCCTCGTGTGCCAGAGCGCCTGGGACAGGGCAGGGGAGCTGCTGCCTGGGGCTCTGGCACAGCTTCTTGGTCCCTTCTGTCCCAGCCCCTCCTCGTGGGTGTGCTGCCCACACCGATGTCCAAAGGCTGACCCCAGCCCATGGGGTGCTGCTGCCCAGGCAGCCGGTGCCCCGGGCAGTGGTGCAGGTGACAGGAGCTGCCCTGTTGGTCCAGTGCCAGGGTCACCCTGTGGCCTCAGCCCCAGCCCCAGGAAGGTGCTTGGCCACAGATTTGCCATTCCCTGGCTGGACCCTACGACCTGGGACTGCCATTCCTCACTCCAGGAGTGCTGTAACCCCAAATCCTTGCTCTAGACACAAGTGCCCATCTCAATCTATAAGACAGTGCTGGGTTTCATTCAAATGGAGGGAGTGGGGTGGCACAGCTGGCACAGAGAGCAGTCCCTGGGAGCTCAAGGGAGGTGCTTCATAATCCCAAGAGAGGTAGCTGCGTGACATGGTCCTGCTCCCCAGCAGGAGAGGACATGGTTGTGGGACCTGTAGGAGCTGACACTGGAGGTGGATGACCCTCAGGGCTTCCTGGCCTCCAGCCTGCCTTGCCAGGCACAATTTCTATGACAACCAAGTTCCTTCTTGGTCATCAGAGCACCAGGATGGAAAAACAAAGGCCAAGGGCCCAGAGAGCAAGCTGCAGGAGAGGCTGTACCCTGGGCACATCTCAGGCACTCGGGTCTAATTTTGTTCTTGTTTCTGCAAGTGCAAGACCAGGCTCAGAGCTGCAAGAGCCAAACCAGAGCAGGACCCAAGGCTGGTCTTACTTTTCATGTCATTTCATCTACACAACATCTGGAGACCCTCTGGGTCTGTGGCTGAGAGGAGAGCTGTGTTTGGGTCAGCCCTGCAGTGTGCTGGCAGCACAGAGCCGGGCACAGCCGGGCTCAGAGCAGGTCTCTCACAAGAGCTGAGGGCAGAGCTTCCCCCACCACGCTGGCAACCCCCAGACCCGACCTCTTCCTTGTGCCCAGCACCATCACCTTTTTAATCGCCTCCGGAGATGCTGGGCTGGCACATAACCAAGGTGACTCTGCTCCAGCATCATCCTTGAGGCACTGAGAGCTGCTGGGGACAAAGCATGCTGGTGGCTGGCAGTGGCCATGGACTGGTAGTGAGTGAGGGGAGAGGATGGACCCTGGGGTGCTGGGCTGCAAACCAAACTAATACCAGTGATTTCCCATTTTATTTCTATTTTTGGTCTTTAAAGTAAAGTGTACTCTGAAGATACATGCTAGATGGAGGATTAGCAGCCAAACTGAGGAAATAAAGAACTCCAAACTGGAGGAGAAGCTCTGTAGGAAATGTATAGGGCTCTGGGCCCCCTGGTCCCTAGAGTGCTCTCTGCAGTGCAAACACTCACCTTAGCTCTGTGGAGGACATCCAGGTGAAAGCAGGGCTACAGACATGAGCTATAACACTGCAAACCCAGCCCTCCTGTAGTAATTATTTAAATTAATTAATTACATTTAGCCCATGGCTATCCCACCAGGGAAAGCAGCTGTTGCTGCTCTGCCAGAGTTTGTGGCTTCCCAGATGCAGATTCTGTTCTAGTCTAAGACAAAGTCTGTGTATGGATGTTCAAACACCTGCAACCTGCCCTAATGCAGCTGTGTGGATGTGGCACCTGAGGACATGGTTTAGTGGTGGACTGGGCAGTGCTGGAGTAACAGCTGGACTCTGTGATCTTAAAGACTTCTTCCAACCTAAACTTGCTTCTGTGACTCTCTAACTCAGTGCATTGCCTGGTAATGGGTTGTCCCGAGGCAAAGCTTTTCCAGAAGAGGTGGATCTGACTCATTTAAAAAAAAAAAAAAAGGCTCTGTTGACAGAGAGGGGTGTAAGTATGGATCAGGTAATGCATGCCAGCACTTACCATATGCTGGGTAGCAGACCTTGAGGCAGCACACTGTGCTGAGCACCGTCAGGCTGGCCAGGCTGCCCAGCCCGAACAGGACCCCGCAGAAGGCGTAGAGGGTGCAAAGCGCCCGGTCAAACAGCCACCTGCAAGGACATCTGCAGCTGAGCCCTTCCCTCCCCCTGCCAAGGGCAGCTGCCTGGCAGCCCATCCTCGAGGATCCTCTCCATGGTCCCTGCTCTGGAGCAAGGCTGGGAATGTCCCAGCTGCTGCTCCCGCTCCAGCAGCAAAGCCGGGCAAAAGGGGGGTGGCTCCGCTGGGCTGCACAGGAACCAGCACCCGATCAAGAAAACACGGGCATGATCTCACTCCTGATTTGTTCCTGAGCATCCCAGTGACAGGCACAGATGGAGCCACAGGTGCAGGAGCTGCCCTGATCCACTCTGGCACACGCCACTGCAGTGCCTGTGCCACACGGTGCCGCCTCACCACCACCCCCTTTTACAGCAGGCGTGTGTGAGGAACCGGAGGCACAGGGAGCAGCAAAGCACCTGCTGTGGGATGGATGTCTGGGAGCTTACACAGAGCCCCAGGCTGAGCCCTGGGTCCCTCTGCATTCCCTGGAAGGGATCTCCCCATTTCCAGATGAGATTTGCAGAGTGCCCCAGGGACCACTGGCCAGTGCAGAGCTGTTTCCACGAGGTACCTGTGTGCAAAGAAGGAGGAGGTGGCCAAGGGGAAGAGCGTCACTGTCATGCTCAGGTCACTGATGGCCAGGTTGATGATGAAGAACTCAGCAGGTTTCAGCAAGGACCTCTTCTGATAGGACACGAGCAGCAGCAGCGAGTTCCCAGAGAAGGACAAGATACCTGTGGAGAAGGCAGAGGAACAGTGCTGAGTGGATCAGAGCTGGGAAGGGAACCAGGAGAGTCTTGGGATGTTTGGAAGCAAACTCCAGAGAAGTCTGCAGAGGGTGGAAAGAGCTCTAGGCTTCCCTGTCTGGACCCTGGGCTGAGCAGGGGAGCCCACGGGACCCTCGTAGCTCTGTGAGCACATCTGGAGCTGCTTTCCATTGATGTGATCCCTTCTGCTTCCTGAGATCCTACAGGGGGTTTGGTAGGAGGGCAGTGCTGGGATGAGACTGCAGTGGGCTCCGGGGGCAGGGTCTGGCCAAAGGCACTGCTTCCAGCTGGAAGGAGCGAGGGGAGCACTTCCTTCCAGCTACGTAAATAACGGGGGCTTTGTGCAATTGTGCTCTGATGTGAGGCCAAGGAGCTGGGCCCCTTCCCCTTTGTAATTTCTTCCTGGCAATGTCACTCCTGTGACTCTGTGCTGTCCAATATCTTGGTAACAAAACAAACAAGAAGAAAGGCACTATGGAGATCAAGGAAAATCCAGACTAAACAAAAGAGGGCTCTTTTTTTGCTATTAGTGTATTTAAATCAACAGTGATGATTAAAGTTTTATAACAAAAGCTTTCTCTTTTTCATTATGTCATTGTGTTTTCATGGAAAAGAGGTTTCAGTGTCCTCAAAAGGGGAATCTTTGCTGCTCTTGAGGCAGGTTGGGCAGGGTAAGAGTTTCTCCCTAATGGATTAGGCTGTAAATTAAATCCCATGGTAAGAACCAGCTTCCAAAGCTGCTGAATGGCCAACACTAAAGTTCCCCTCAGGAACAGGATTTCCACATGGGACCTGGCCAAATCCAGAGCTCTGGAGACTTTGGAGTTGCTGGAGGGCAGAATGCTGAGATGTTTGTCCTTCTTCCCAGCCTCAGAAGGTGTTTTTCCCACAGAGCAAGTCTCACATCTGTCCTAAGCACGTTTTATCAGCTTTACTAACTCCCAGGAGCTGTAGATGCTCACAGAACTGCTGTCAGTCCAGTGGCACCAGCATCCCTTGGGTTCCCTATCCTCACAGCCATAGAAAACCTCTTCCACATTTTGGAGACAACTCGCTCAGGGCTCAGAAGCCTTGGAAAGCTTTTCTTTGCCTGTCATTCACTTGTGACCCACCTTAACCAGATCTGGACCACCTCAGAGTATGGCTCAGCCCCTCAGTTTTGCCTGGTGGCTTTTCAGTGCCACTAACTCCAAATCACAGAACCTCCACCAGCAGCTTCTGTTGAGAGCAAGGGCAGCTCGAGGGCCAAATCCCCTTCCACAAACAGGAAGCTGGTGATGCCAACAGAGCTGCTGCCCATCTCACATCGAGTGGCTGTGGTAGAAGTCACAGCACGTTCCTCAAAAGTCATTCTTCAACTGTCCAAATATTTGAAACCATGACAGGACTTACAGTTCCCCTGGGAAATGCAGTCACCAAGATTTGGCCAGATCATCATTTTGAGAAACATGGGAAGGGTCAGTTTAATCATTCTGTTAATGACTGGACACTTCTGGAAGCATCAATGTCTGAAAAGGCCTGAATATCTCTGGAAGGCAGACAGGCAGCCCCTGGGCCACCTGCATCAAGGACACAGGGATGACAGACCTTTCCTTACCAAAGACTAAATAGAGTGTGCCAAAAATCAGGTCTTCTCTCTCCGATGAGGCGGAGGTGAACACTGAGGTGTTGGACACATTTCCCATCTGCAAAACAAAGTACACAGAGGGGTGAGAGTGAATTTTGGCTAATGAAGGAGTGCTCAGGGAGGACACAGTGACAGCTCCTGGCCAGCTGTGTAGAACTCCCAGCCCCAGCTAATCCTGCCTGTGGCACCAACCCTGCCGTGCAGGGATGTGATGGGATCAGGCTGGTAATCCCACTTGATTACCATTCCCTCAACCACAGATTTTACTGATTAGCATTAGACTTTGGACCTCGATTCTCTTCACAAGTCTCAGCCATGTGCCAACTGCAGCAGGCACTGTGTGGCTGGACACAGGGACCAGCTGCTGGGAGCAGGAGCCTTGGTGTTGGCAGGGTCCCTGCCTGCTCCACCCTTCTCCCATCCTTTGCAGGTCTCTGCTTGTCCCTCTGTTCACATCAGCAGGAGACTTGGCTCAAACTCCCTTTGCAGTGTGGCCAAGACCTGTCCATGTGCCATCCCCACAGCATTTATTGTCTCCACAAGCTGATGTGCCCTCTGTGTGCTGAGAAGGGCTCACCCAGACAACAGGACTGGAAACAAACCCTGGCCCAGGAGAGCCCACACCTGTGGGCAGAAAGGAATTGTCACCTCAGTCATCACTGCTCCTGGCTGGGACCTCCCTTCTCCAGTTGTAACTATTCTGGTCTGTGCTGCCAGAAGGGTGGACAGTGCAGAACTTGAAGGTGAACGCACATATTAGTGAAAATAAAGAAGAGTAGTAATAAGCCGTTCCCGTTCTCAGGGTGCCCAACTCAATCAATGAGTTTTATTGGCCTAATTAGTTTCCCTGTAATTTGGTGCAGCTGAACCAAAGGTTCTTGAGTGCTTAGGGAGTTAATTAGAGGTAGAAGAGCAGAACAGCAGATATATTTCAGTATATTCATTCTATTCACTGATAACAAATAATGTAAAAATATTTTGTTCAGGAGAAGAAAAAAAAAAGAGGGAGTAAGAGAAAATAATGGTTTAATTATGTGTTTCAATAGCTGTTTGCTTGCTTGTTGGGATGTTTAATGCAAGTGGTATTCTTGCCTCCTTCCCCAAGGTCCCTCCCTGCCCACCAAAGGAGAACTGAGGACATTGCCCTACCAGGGAGGGGTGGGAAGGGGAGGCAGCTGGGCCAGCCACAGCACAGTTTAACCCTGACAAGTGGCACTGATCTGCTTATTCCTGCCCTGCTTCATTGCAGAGAAAGTACAAAGTCCCCGAGGAGGCAGCACTGCACCTCTGGGGGGAGGAGATTGTTGTTTTCTCCCTTTACAAGATCAATTGTTTCAATTAATGGATATTCATGGACACCCAGACCTGACCCTGTGATGTGAGCCCCGTGCAATCACTCTGAGTGCTTCCATACCCACAGTTCAGGCTGAATCTCATCTTTTACTGACTTAGATTTACCCTTGAGATTTTCACTGACGATCCCAACTTGCTGGACAAGAGTGCTGGAAATCCCTAGCAGGAAAAAGAGAAACATTTCCCAATGTTTCTTAACCTGCCCTGTGCAAATCCTGTCTCTAGCTTCAAATCCTTCCCTTACTATGCAGTTCCCCATAAAGAATAGCAAAATAAATGGGGCTTGTATTCAAGTTTTGTTTAAAATCTTGTGAGACATTTTATCTCAGAAATGGGGTTTAGTGGAAGGCAGTTCTCTGGCTGCCAGACAACCAGGGGATCAAAGGCTTTCCCTGAAGGGAGTGGACAGAACTGTTGGGATGCTGCAGAGAAGCTCTCTGGTGAGATTTCTACAACATAAGGAAGCAGAAAATGTTAGAGCCCAACTTCTCCCTCTTTCAGGTCACGCCGGGACAGGTGATTTGTACCGCCCTGTACAGACCAAGTGCCTCTGGCCATGGGAATGATGTCCTTCATTAACCTAATTGGAAACAACCTTCATTTAGGGCTGGGCAAATCATTCCTGAAATTCTCATAGTGCACAGTTCTCCTCCCAGGGCATATTTCATCTTCCTCAGGAGTGCATAGAAGCAGCTGAGCTGAACACAGCACATGCACACAGCCTCTCTGAGAGGCTTTAGCAAAGCACCCACGGATTAAGAGCACGGAGCCAGGGAGAAAGGAGGGGCTGTGCTCACACAGCTGCACTGGGGACGGGACAGGGCAAGGCCCATCATCAACAGCCTGGAAGGAATTGTTCCTGCTCCTCAGCACGCGGGCACACACACAGCCAGGGAGAGAACTGGCAAAGCCTGTAGGACTTTATTTCCTCAGGCCCCTGGCAGGTCTCCATCCTGCAATACATCCGGGAGGCTCCAAGAGTCCTGTGAGACCAAGCTGGCAAAAAGGAACAATAATCCATAGGAGAGGAATTTCTATTTCTGGCATTACTTGGGATAGGCCTTATTTTTGAGGTTGTGCTTGAGCAACTTGTAGAGGACACATCTCTCCCTGGAATACGGAACTGATAAAAATGCACCTCTTGTATGGATCAATGTGCTGATGTCATTGGCACACAGACAATAGATCAGTTTTATAGAAGCATGGAGAGCCAACATTTTTGTGTCTGAAAGTAAATCATAAAGTGGATCCTGTAAATTTGCTGTGACTGTGCAGCAGACAGGCAAGTGGAGCTGGGATCAGTGCAGAAACTAGTGAAACATCTCAGATGCTCCCCTGCTGCTTTCACTAGGGGCTTGTAAGGCCTTTCCTTCCTCCCACTCCCCCTACAAATTCGAAGGTGGTGCACTTGTCTGAGCTCCTCTGTGAGGGGTTAGCTGGGACCTCTTCCCACCTGGCCCCGGGAGGTCCTTACATAGTCTTTTTCCTTGTGGAAGCAAGACAGTGAGTAACCTGCTTCCCTGGCCATTCACAACCCTGTTCTGGTTCTGCTTGCCTGCTGGAAACCTGCCCAAAGGTCCCACTCCCACCAAGGTGCTCCCTCAGGTGAGTGAGTGGTGGGGGAAGCTTGCACAGTCTGTCACCCTTAGTGGAGAGTGACAAGCTGCAGAAATTTCAGTGCAGGTATTAAACATTCACAATAATTTCTGACAGAAACAGCTACAGGAGTTTTCTTCCAACTCAGAAACATGTCAAACACATGACTGTGCTCAATCAAGACTGAATCTGTGACTCCTCTGGGAGGGATTCAGCCAAGACTGTCTCCTCAGGGGTATCCAGCCAGCACAGCACAGCCCTTCAACATCAAACTGCTTGGCTACGTAGTCTCTGGGCATACACAGCTGCTGCTGAATTTGATTTAAGCTCTACTGCTCAGACTCTGTTCTGAGAAGAGACAGACTGTGAAAGATCCTTTCCCCTCAATTTAATCAGACTTCAAAATGAGATGAAGCTTTCCAAGCAGCTGCTGCCACAGCTACATTACCAGGAAACCCTTGTATTCTGCATCCCAGCCCTTATTCTTGTGTTCACAGGAAGAATCAAACCTAAACCTACACCTCATGTCCATGTGTGGCACCTGGGAGGACACTGGTGTGGCTGGACTGGCCTGACCACAGGCACTCTGCCTACATGAAAGGCCATAGATTTTATTTCATATGACTGTCTTGCCCATTTCCCCTTCAGACTTGTACTATTGCTTTTCACCAGTCAACTTGCCACAAAGCCAAAGTCTGCCTTGGAGAGGAGGAGGAAACCTGATGAGCCCGGAAACTCCACCGACCTCCAGACTCCTTCAATAGTAAGTGGCAGGAATCTGTTCCTGCAATTCCCAGCACAGGAGGAGCTCAGGCACTGCTGCCAGCCTGGCAAATAATGCGGGCCTTAAAGAGTCCCAGAAGAACAAGAGAGCACAGGTGGGAGCTGCCCGGCAGCTGAAGGACAGACAGCAGCACGAGGACAGACAGCCCTCGGACCCCCACACGAAGTCACAGAGCTCTCCTGAGCCAGGGCTGCCCATTCCCACCGATTACAGACAGGAAAATCTGGTTTCTGCCACAGTTACCCACCTGGGACCCTTGCGAGCCCCTCCGAGGGGCTCAGCCCCGCACACCCCCCACAGCACGTCACCCCCGAGCCCCGTGTGCCGGGCGGGGAGCAGCGCTCGCCCTCCTGCTCGGGGGGACACCCGGGGCACCCTCGGCACCGTGTCCCCCCCGCGCCCGGGGGCGCTCGGGGCGCCGTGTCCCGCTGGGACCCTCCCGGTGCCCGAGGAGGGGCGGGCACAGCGCGCTCCGCTCCCTTCGCCGAGGGGACGGGGGTTCGGTCACAGCGCTCAGCACTGCCGGGGCGGACAGCTCCGCCCGGCTCTGCCCTGCCCTGCCCGGCTCTGTCCTGCCCGGGCTCAGGGGATGCTGAGGGACCCCATCCCCGCAGCGGGGACGCTCCGCACTGCAGCTCAGCCCGGATCTCCCCCTCCCCAGCCCAGCCCAGCCCGGCCCGCTCCCCCCGCACTCACCGGGCTCAGAGCCGCGATCTTCCCAGCGCCAGAAACGGAGGCACCGCCACGGTCGATGACAGCGGCATTCCATGGCCTCAGCACCCCCAGGTCGCGTCTCCCTCCCCTCGGCCGCCCCCTCTGCTCCCCCCGAGGGAGGCGGGCTGGGAACACGCTCACCTGTCCCCGCAGCCCCGGCAGGACCGCACGGAGCCCCGTGTGCTGCTCCCGGGACATGCTGAAGGGCCAGCGGACACGAGGAGGTGGGGACCGCTGCAGTGAGTCTGTCGGCAATTAGAGCCGGGTACTGTTTTCCACCCAAAGCGCTTGACCCGTCTCTGCTTGGCAAAACACAAGTACCGACCACCATTTAAATGCTCACTTCGTTAGTTCCATCCACACCAGGAGCTTTCCCCTGGTTGCCAGTTAGAAATGGGAATTACATCAAAAATTCTAATACACATTTTTAGAACTCCAAATACTGTCAGGACTGCTGTTCAGCTTGGATTCAGGTGCTTGAGCTTGCTTCAGAAAGGAACCCTGAAGCTGGAGAAATGCACAGCAGCAGCCTTATGTACTCTACGTGCTTTGGAAAGAGGCTTCATGAGAACCATTTATGGACTCACCAGCTATGTAAATAGATGCATACTGAGATTACTATAAACTGAAATTTAGTTGTTGTTTGTGTTCCAGAAATACAAAAGGTCTGGGCCAAGTTTGAGGTCCCGTTGCACAGCCCCTCCACTTGGCCAGAGTTAACCCAAAAAGCCCAACATCCAGCAGGGAAAGTGCCCTATTTTCCCTCTTTCACCTGGAATGGACCTGAGGGACAACGTTCATGACACCCCAAGGAACAGAGACTCCTTGAGAACATCACAAGCTCAAACAGAACAGCAGCACTCTCCACTTCCCCCTGTGCTGCCAACAGCTCACCTCCTGAAGCCTTCAGCCAGCTCTGTAGGCAGCAGTAAAACCCCAGAGAGCCGCCGGGCTGCACAGCTGCCCCAAGGACACGTTGTGTTCAGTGCTGGCTGCTCAGGCTCTCCCCTCCCAGGGCAGGGGGCTGTTTCCTCCACATGCTGTTCTGACCCCAGGCCAGCTCTCCTGCTCCCCAGCTGCTCCAGCAAGGGTGTGGGTGTCACTTTAGCACCTGGAGAAGAAGGGACAGTGCAGGCCAGCTGCTCCCTGTCAGAGGTGCTTTACAGTGTCCTTGCCCACCCTCGGCTTAGCATTTCTGAACTCCAGATGGTGGGAAGTAACCTGAAACTCGTATCCCTCTGCCTTGGAGAAACCACGAGCTCAGCAGCAGACACAGGATCCCTTCCTGGGAGCACCCCACTGAAATGCTGGCAGCACAACTCTGGCAGTGCCCAAGACAAGGAGCCTTCAGTCAAATGAGACATTAGACCCTGGATGTATTCACAGGACAAGGAGCAGAGACAACTGGGAGGAAGCTCTCTCAATACTCACCTCCGTGACTCAGAGACCTGTCCACAGAGCTGTGCCTTCTCCTGAGGGTATCTGCAGGAGCAGAAGGCTCAGTACCAGATGCAAACACTGTCTCTACAGTGTCAGTGTCAGTGGCCACCAAAGGAGAGATCCCTAAGAAACAGCCCTATTTTGAGCATGAAGGGCAGCAACAAAGCTGCCACAGGAAGGGTAGAAAGGTCCCTTGGCCAGTCACAGAGCACAGCACCACCCAGAGTTCGAATCAGAGGTTGGATCTTGCACCACCTCCTTGCCAGGGATTCATTTCTGCTCGTTTGATGTTCTCAGTGCATGGCAATTGGCACAAGGGCAGCCCAAACTTGCTGGAACTAATGGAGAGGCTCCAGGTGGGATCCTCAGGAGGACTCCTTGCTTTGTCAGCACATTGCATGTGCAGAAAAGGCCATATGAGACCAAACAAGTCATCCTAAACAACCGCTGATTTACTCACTGACTGTTCCCGTGGTGCAACAAAAGTGAGTGTCTGTGCTGACCAAACACCAAGTGTGGAGCAGAAGAGAGGGCTGAAGAGGAACTGAAGAGGTTGCTCAAGTGGCTGGTTTAAGTCTCTAACAGAGAAACCCACAGGGACTAAACACAGCAGATACTTTGTGAGTCACTTCCCAGCTCCACTGCTGTACATGGGCAGGGTGTCTTAGTGAAGCATCATTGTCCCCACTTGGCAGAAAACTTGTTAAGACCAGTTTGAGAGGTCTCCAAGTCACACAAGCTGCAGCTAAAGCACTGCATAGTACCACTCTTGGCTTTTACTCAGACCACAAGAGCATTTAATTTTAGAGAGCAAACAGACAGCAGAGACTAAAAGCACTGATTTCAATTGCATTCATAAAGCAGACAGTGTCCTAAGCTTTAGAGCACAGAGCTCAACACAACCAGCGAGGTCAAAGATGCTTCCCTAAAAGCATGCTCCTAATATCTGGCCTCTTTAACAGCAGACTGAAAGATGAGCTTGGTCAGATTTATAAAGGCAAACAAAAAAACAAAAAACAAAAAACAAAAAAACAAAACAAAACAAAAAAAAAAAAAAAAAAAAAAAACAAAAAACCCAACAATAAATAGGCATAGAAGGAAACTCTTAAACAAAATTGACTGAACATAGAATGAGGTTCTCTGTAAAGCCTCATCCCCCCTCTCACTGCTCCTCTGGAGCAGGGATGTGCCAAGGCAGTCACAGTACATCACACTAATGAAATTAATCTGGAAAGCATCACTTCCAGTTCTGCTTCATGAATTGTGTCATCTCACTGGGCCTCTGTCCCCCACCTGCAAAGAGCACTAATAATATTTATCTTGCACACAGAGTGGTATGAGGTCTGCTCATTACCTGTCTGTGCACAGCTCTGAAATCTGCATGCAGCAAGTTTTTCAGCATGCCAGTCACATTTTGGTATCTCCCAGGCACATTCTGTACCCACTAATCCTGCCCATCAGTCTGTTGTGCCTCACTGTCAAGTGACTCACAGATGTCTGTGCCCATTGCTTCCTGTGTCTGACCTTAACGGGAGGGAAGACACCCCACCTTATTTGTCTGACACGATTTAGCCCCACTAGCTGATTTTTATCAGCTCACATTTCTCCCTCTGCTTTGTGTTCTCATCTGATTTTATCATCACTAGATTCTTACCTAGCCCAGCTGAGGTCACAAACACTGCCTATAATTTCCTGAGCACTCCTGTGCTGAAGAGGCAGCTCAGCATCTTTGCAAGTGGGTCAGGGATGGATCTGAAGGGTAACATTCAGTGACAAACTATTCTAGGTGATGGCATCCATGTAAGGCAGATCTAAGCTACAAGCTACACAGGCTGTTGCCCAACTTCCCTACCATCTGTACACCAAACTTTCAGCTTTCTGCTCCATGGACATTAATCCCATGCTTGTGCACTTAGATGGAGGCACGAGGTAACACATATGTTGCTCTTGAGATGCATTTTCCCCCTGACAATTTGTGCTTGTGACTGTAATGGAAATATATATTAAAATACATGTTTCTGTTCTTGTATTTGGCTTCCCAATGCCACCCACAATTCCCAGTGCTGCATATTGTGGCTTCTCACATCCCACTTGTCCGCTGTGCTTTGAATACTGCCTGTTACTTGAAGTCCAGCTTGTCAGAGTTTAACCCTTAACTTTCAGGATCCTCTCCCACCCTGTTCAGCTCCACAGCCTGACAGGACACTGCAAAGCAGTCCTGGGAGCACTCTGGGTGCTGGATGCCACCAGGGGGACACAGCCAAACAGCAACCAGGGTGCTCCCTCTCGCCCTCCCCTGTCATGAAGGGCATCTCACTCCTTGGCATGGTTTCACAGCAAAGTTGGGAAGAGGCTGAACAGAGGAGAGCAGGGAAACCTGTGGAATAACAAGCTGAAGGTCCTCAAGCAGGCTGTGATGCTGGCAGGCAAGAGCTGACCTTGTGGTGGAAGCCTGGCTAAAAGCCTGGAAAGCAGAGGGCATGAACCCCAAAGAGAAGCAGGTTGCACTCAGGGTGGCTGAGAACCACCCACAGAGACTGCAGTTATCCTGGTCACTGCCTTTAAATGTCACTGCAGAGAAGGCTCCTCCAGCTCATGGCTCTTCCATGGCCGTGACAGGGGTTGGGTGGTGTAAACAGGGCAAAAGGTTCACATTTTGTGAAGTTATCTCAAAGGGAAAAGGTGTGCTGAGATCAAAGAGCACTTCAGTTCAGCCAGTCGTAGCTGAACACAGCACAGCCTTCCACTGGGGTGTCTCCTTTATGACTGCTTTTCCCAACAAAACTGAAAGGAATGCCTCACTTTTAGACCATCATACACTGGAAACATTAGACATATAATTTGCTGCAAAATCTTTGCAAGTGAACAACCGGCTCCATTACCATCCAGCACAGCTCACATTTGCAGGGCAGAGTGGAAGCAGTTCACCCAGCACTGGCAGAATCGTGAATGCCTCACACCCGGCAGAGAATTCCTTTAACTTTTGGTCTATTCTTTTCTAATGTTCAAAGTCACTTTTGAAAACATGCAGTATCTTATCAAGTTATTTTATTTCAGGAAAACACATGGCAGATTAATTTCCATTAAAAATGCATCAACTTAAATAGCTCTTTAGCTGGACTTTCAAATTGTTCTTAATTAATATTCCCTTTGAAATCTATCAGCCTTCTTTGCTGCTACCTAGCTTTTCTGCATTAGACTATAAAACTAACATTTCAAGGAAAAGTCACTTTTTTATGTAGTAATCAGACACCACTTTGTTATCAGGCTCAATTTTTAAGTCAGTTTTCCCTCCTCCTTTCTGAAGGACTGTCAAGCTGGTAACTTTCTCCTCTTACCTTCCTACTCACACCACTCCATGGCACGGGTGTAATTTCTTTCACACATTTCTTTACTCTATGGCTTGACAGTTTTTAATGAGCCATCCACACCTGTGGTTTTATCCAGCACTAATTCTGTGCCCTCAATTCCTGTTGCACAGAGCAGGTTTAACCAAAATGCAACCAGTGGTCCTCCCCAGTCTAACCCAGCACAAAGATTGTGCCTCTGGTTTTGGTATAAAACCGTGTCATTCGTGGTCAAAAGACAGTGCCCCAGGGACTGGTGCACAACCAGCTCGGGTCTCGGGCAGATTTCTAGCTGAACATTTTCCCTAATCACAAACCCACTTACAAAGCCCTTTGCTCGCTGGTGACAGGAGAGCTCTTAACCCAACACAACTGGAAATCGGGGTCCCCTTCACAAAGGTGCCCCTGGGGCAAAGCTGTTGGGGGGTCCCTGTGTCAGTGCCCGGGGGAGACTGCTCAGCTCAGCCCCTGGGGAGGAGGGAGAGCTGAACATCCCTGCACATGAGCTGCTGCTCTGCACAAGCACCATGTTCCAGGGAGTACAAATGGAGAAACTGGGACATGACTTTCAGTTTGACAGGGAAGGTGCCTGCTGACAATGCATGAATCTCCTTCAAGCTTTGTTGGGCAAAAAGAGACAAATTCTAAGTGCCAGGGAAATAAAAATACCCCATCGCTTCATTTTGTCCTGCCACTCTGAACAATGCAGTGCTTGTTTTTAGGGCTCCTTCTCACATGACCGTACAATTTCTGAAGGGAAACCCACAGTGCCGAGCACTGACACAA
Source organism: Formicarius rufipectus (assembly GCA_013399695.1). NCBI lineage: Eukaryota > Metazoa > Chordata > Aves > Passeriformes > Formicariidae > Formicarius > Formicarius rufipectus. The sequence continues at coordinate 741,914 of VXAU01001873.1, forward strand.
AAATCACAGCCTGTAGCCATTATCTAGTCATATGGAAAATATCTGAGTGAGGAAAGAGTGTCCTTCATTGGAGAGCCTGAGTGATAAGCTGCAGGCAGAAAAAGCAGAATCAAATCAGTGTCAAACCCACATTCACTCCAAAGACATGTGAGCATCCTACTTGTGCTCACTAAAAGTCATTTTGCCAACAGGAGATGAGCCTGTTGAAAAGCAGGAGGTACAATTAGAGGAAAAAGAGGGTTTTTAAATCAAACACTGAAATGCACCAGAAAATGCCCACAACAGGCCCTGAGATACAGACTCAGGAACAGCCAAGAGACAAAATACAGTGACTATACCTTGTACTACAGCAGGATCATTTGGGTTTGGTCATTCCTAACATGCAGAGTCCTGGGTGGCAAAGTCCTGTTGGTTTTGCACTTCTGCAGGTATGTGTTGCTTCCTAGGGTCTCTCATCTTTGTTTCCTACAAATCATGTTTACAAGCCTCACAGTACTTTAACACATCTTAAAAAATTTACAGAAAACAGGTTATTTTCTTCCTCAGCTTTTCATGGTACTGCAGCTAAACCCAAGTAGGATGATGGCTACACACCACATCTTCATGTCTCAATGCTTATCAAATTCTCTGCAGAGCAAGACCAGACAGACTACAGATCCAAAAGGTATCCAGACCATTGCAACATTTAACGGATCATATTTTAAGCTGGAGTTGTGAAGCAGGAAGGAAGAATTTAACTCCAGCCGCAGGCAGATCCACACTAAAGACAAATTTGTGCCAAAAGTTTTCAGTGTGAGTTACCAGTATCTGAATACTGCACCTTCTTCTGTTATGAAAGGAAGCTCTTGGACATGAGCATCCTTTTATTAAGCAGCACATGATGCTCACTATTACACAGCAGCACAGTTCTCATGCTCTATTTCACAGCATTAAAAATGAACTATTCTCCAAGCAGGAGAAATCTTCATATCAAAGATTCAAACACCACAGGCTTCGATGCTGTCAGAAGAGATTATTTTAATTTTTGATATGCCTCTAAATAGTCCAAGACTTTACAAGTCACAGTGGAAAGTGAATCAGACTGATTCCTGAGAGAGGCAGAAGTCACCAGAAGAGTCAAGCAAAGGGTGTTTTTGAAAGACTAGACGTGGCAACTCTTCCCCAGAGCCCGCTGGAGATCTGTGGAGAACACATCAGTGCTTCTCCACCTCAATACTGAAATGAAGGAGTAAGAAAGGGGTTCCCGAGACTGACCTTTCAGGTTTGAGTTCTGAAGATGCAAGACTCTCCCTGGTGGGACAAGGGCTACACACATGGGCCAAACACCCCCTTCTATGCTCAAGTACTCACCCATTCTAAATCTAAGCTCTGTTACTGATTTACACGAAGAGATTTTCTGTTCTCAGGGTGAAATTCTCCACTGGAGATCGAGGGGTGGGAGGCAGAGTGTAACAGCATCCTCTGCTCAGCTAACACCTCCCCATTTCTGTCCTGGAACAGCACCAGGGCACCCAAACCCCTGCAGACTGTCCCTTTGGCACTGCTGGGCACCACAGCCTCCAGCACCACTTTTTAGGGCATGGACAGCCCAGGCAGACACTGAACAAAACATTCCCTTAAATGAGGCACAGAGTTCCTTCTAATCCTTATCATTACACAAGCCAGAAAGAAGCATTCCTGTAATACAATGCTGCTCTACCACTAGGTTTCATCTTATTCCTTCCACATTTCTACCCTTCCTACAGCCTTCCGACCCTTCCCTGCAGCCTTGGTCAGCCTCTGTGTTTGCTGTACCAGCCATACACAAACCTCCCCTCAGAAGTTGGCCAAGCACACGTGCCCCCCCAGGACAGTCTCCCCGTGCCCTGCCCTTCAGCACAAGCCGGGCACAGGCGGTGACCAGCCCCAGAGTGCCATCTATGGCTATTGCAGGGACTTCACAGCGCAGCAGGAAACACGCAGGCACTCAGCCCCTCTCCTGGCATTAGGAATATCCCTCCGAAAAACTTCTGTCATTAAGGCCTGAAGAACAAGATTATTCAGTCATAGCAACAGATGCAACAGTAGCTGCCCTAAGAGGGGTTTTTCTTCTCCTGGAGAGAGAGGCAGAGCGTGGGGAATCAAACCCTTCTCCCCCACTCTCCCAAAAAAGGAGAGGTAGAACATATGTACACAGCCCACTGATTTCTGCTGAGGTGGCCCAAAGCCAGCATATAAACCAGGCTGGCTACCTGTGAAACGTTTGCATTTTTAGAGTCAGGAACCAAGTATAAAGCAAAAAGAGATGGAAATGGCATTCTCCCCTCAGTGCACATCCCAGGAGCAATAAATGAGCCACCTCCACTAGGGAAAACAGCCACCCAAGGGAAGCCAAGTGCCTGGGGAGGTGTTTCACACCAGTGCTGAGCTGACCCTTCCGGACAGAAAGGCTTCTGGCCAACCCTAGCCCTGCAGCTGAGGAAAGAGGCTTGGAACAGGTGACGTGGCGTGTGTCATCCTTGTCCTCTTCTGCTTCTGCCACTGAGCAGCCCATGGGAGCCACAACCAGTACAGCCACACAGCCCCCTCCTCCGTGGGCACACAGGGGAACTGGCTCTGCCAGGCACCCAGAGAGCTCTCAGTGGCACTCAGCTGATCTCCCTGGCCACTCCTTTGGGGTCACAGCACAACCCCCTCCATGTGAGCAATTACAGGAATCACAGTGCCGGCCGTAAAGGAGAATATGTCCAAACCACTTGGCCAAACAAAGTCCATCACTTCCGAGCAGGATAAGCCCACCTACACAGCCCAGCCAAGCCAGCACTGCACTGTCAGGGACCTGCTGGCTTCATTCAGCATTCCCACCCAGCCATGCTCCACCCAGCAATGCAAAGGGTGTCTGCAGGGACCGAGCTCTTCGGAAGATTCACCAGCCAGGTGCTAACACAGGTGTCTAACACAGGTGTCTAACACAGGTGTCTAACACAGGTGTCTAACAGGTTCCCCTGCAGCCTTCGAAGGACGACACAGATCCTTGTGTTGAGCCAGGGAGCTGCTCCCAGCTGCTGTGGCCCTGCTGGGACCACACACACCCCCACTGGTCCTGCTGGCACAAGGGAGGAAGTGCTTCTCCCCACCCCAGACTGCCTGTGGGAAGGCTCATCAGGAATATACCGGTTAGCATAAGTGCACTGAGATGTGCAAACAGGCTGTGCCTTTTCACACTTGCTGGATGGCAGCACCAACTTTCATTAGCAGTTCATTTATTAGTGTTTGGGGTTTACACTTATGCAAGGATGGAGAGTCATGTGGAGACCTCTGCTTTGGCAGAGCCAGCTCACCAGGACTGGCCATGCTCTAGAAAGGTGATCTGTGAAGGTTTCAGGTAAGGCAGTTAAATTGGAGCACATTGTACTCAAAGCTACAGAGCAGACATTGCTTACTTTGGCAGAAAGCAACATTTTTCAGTAAGGAGTTGATGAGCAGTTGTGGGTTCATTTTTCTTTTCCTTTTTTTAAAGCAGGTTGATGATGAAAAATCTCAGAGCAGTATGACTATCATGAGAATGATTTCTAAAGCAGGAAGCATGACAGCCCCACACCCACAACAGCAGAAGCAGCTGCCACACACAAGTTGTCAGCCACACACTGCAGGTCTGGTCCCACACTACTTAAAGCTATTGGAGCTCTGACACTGTTCAGTGCAGAAAACTCCACAATGCAGAATTAACTCCAAGCCCAGATATGACAGAAAAACCAAGTGAGAAGGTATTTTACAACCTTATCTCAAAGCAGGGACTTCTATGATAGAGCCCAACCAGAGCAGAAGCAACAGGAGTACCACCACCACCACTCACACTCAGGATCTGCAGCACTCAGAAAAGGACCCACCAATAAGAAATACCAGTAACTAAAACAACCTCTAACCTCATGTGAAGTTCCCTGCAATATGATTTCAGTGTCTCCCAGACTCTGAATTCTGAGAGACTTTTTGAAACTAAGGGTGGGGGGGAAAGAAGAAAATCAGAGCAGGCTGTTTCATTTTTGTCTGGAACATTTCCAGTTGCCCACCTCTTCTCTGCACAAAGCCTTTCCAAGTTCAGTGCAGGTCCATGCCTGGCTTTAAGCACAGGTGACACAGGAAGCTGCTGGGTGTCAAGATGATTTTCATAACCTCTTTGCTCTGTCACAGCAGCAGAAAGACAGAGCTGCTGCTGCCAGCTGGGAGGGGATGGGGAGCAGGCACAGCCAGCTGCAGCAGTGGCCCAGCAGGAACCAAAGTCTGACCCTGCTGCTCCTTAGGGTAAGGGAATGGCAAACCCAACTCTCTGGAGGCATCTGAGGTCCAGATGGGAGAAACAATCTGCCTTCATTTGAAAAAGCTTGGAGCAACTCTGCCTTACAAAGAGGCAGGAACCAACTGGCAGCACCCCACTGTCCCCGGGCAAGGCAGCACCTGCCCTGCCCCACAGACTTCCTTTTGCAGAGCTCAGGCCACCAAAGCACCCGGTTCCAAAACAGCAACAATCCATTGCAATGCCAGAGCTCCCATAGCCTGTCCCACACTGTGAAAGCAGCAAAAGCAGTTCAGTATGGGAAAAATAAGGAGTTACATGAATTGCTCCATTTTGGGCAGTGCTGTGAACTGCAGATCCCTGGTGACGGGTCAGTCATGCCCACAGCTCCACATGGACAGCCTGGGATCAGAGTTGCCTTTCCTGACTCTGGCACAGAGCTGGCTGCACCACCAGCACCTCGACTGCCCTGCCCCAGGGAAGTACACCCTGCTCTGATCCGAGGACCCACCACAGAGAACACCCCGTGCTGGGATGTCCTCAGTGCCAGGCTCTGGTGCCACGAGGAGCAGCCCTGCTTCACACACACTGGCACATTGAAATCTGCACAGAACGCCTGTCAAACTGAGCAGCTGCTCCCTGGCTCTCCCACACCTCCCCTCACATGGAGCTTCAATTCTGTGGCATGTCTGCAGGATATGGGAGGTAAGAGCTGCTGCAGTACCACACGCTTTAACCCTTTGCCTCCCTCCAGGCACCGTGTGAGATGTGTTGCACAACATTCATTTTCATATGGTGGCTCAGTGCACAAGTCTGCCCTCAGAGTCTGCTCTTCACAGCTGAGGTGTAGGAGTACAAAACCACAAACCTATTTAGTTACTGAATCCCTGCCCTTACATTTTCAGACTGGCAAGACAAGTTACAGAAATCCTTTTCTAGGGGAATAGGATCAACTGTAGAAAAGTACTTAAAAGTAACTGCAATGTGCAATTTTACCTCATGTTATACAAGAGCTCTAAGACATTTACATACCTAAAATCTCTAGGCAAATACAACCATATTGCATGATTTTCAGAAGGAATCATGGAGCACCCTTCACAAATAACAGATGGAGATATTTGTAGCCCAACTCAGTTGCTGCTTAGTTATTAGGCTAAAAGGCCTAATTCACTCTCACTGATTTCAGAGAAGCAACTAAATGAGAGCCAAACTAGGTACATCAACACGCATTTCCAGCTTTTCTCTCAGTCACTCTGGCAGCATTTATCACCATGCTCAGATTAGCTCATTTCTAAACAGATACTGGAAAGGTGAATCTCTTCCCCTACAGAGATTCTACAGCATAATTATCAACATATGCGAAACGCTTGTAATCCACTGTCATCTTCCAGAAAATACCAACTTGAAGGAGCTGCCGGTTCAAACCATCAAATCTTTTAACCTTTAAGCTTCTGTTGAGAGCAAAAGATGCAGAAAACAAGTTTATGGGTCTGTAATCAGAAATGTCAGACAGCAACGCTGATTTTATATGCATCAGAAACATGTCAGCATGAGAATCATCACAGTGTGAGGGAATATTTCCTGCAAGAATATTTTAGTTACCTTGAGCCTGATTTTTATAATCCTCCCTGGTACTTCCAGTAACCTCAGCAGATCATAAGAATAGAAGAGCTGTAGAAAAAGCACTTGAGGCATTTCAGCATTCACCTGACATGCTTTAACAAAAGGAACAAACAAAAGAACGATCTAGTTTGGAACTTGAGAAATTATCCTGCTCTGGAGCTAGCAGGATGTAAAAGGAGCCAGGTGGCCTAATTCAAGTGCCAAAATGTACCTCAGTATTATCACACATCTTCTGGGAGATGCAGCTTCCATACACCAAGAAGCCAGTTAGAGCAGTGTTGTGGAGAGCCAAGGCTGGGAATCCATGGAGGTTGGCTCCACATGGCACACGGCTCCTGCTCCCAGCCCACCTCGGTGTGCTGCAGCCTGCTGACAGACCGGCTCACATGCTCCATGGAATGCTCTGAGTCATGCTGCCAAGGCTGCAAAATAAAGGGCTTGGAAAAAGCTTTGCATTCTGCAAGCAGCACACCCAGTTTGGGGAAGCTGAGGCCCCCGGCCCAGACACTGCTGCCCCTTTGCCCCAGACCCTCTTTGTGCACCCACTCACGGCTGCATGCAAACGTAGAGGGGAACAGACAGCTACATGCACTCCACTTTAAGAAAAGAGTTAAGCCTTTTCTTAAAGGCCTCTTTATTTTTAATTTCCTTCAAAACATAAATTAATTAAAACAAATCAGATGCAAAACACCTGCATTTTAAATTAGCATATATTTTACTGTATCAATCACAGCAACCTCATACAGTAAGATACACAAAAATAGAGCATGGTATCACTTCAATTCAACACAGGTTTGTACTACAGGATTCCATGACATATATACAGAGGACTTTTCTGTTTCAGAGCAAGGATAACCCCTGCTCTGGTCACCGTAAAAATTACGTGGCATCACAGTTTTAGTTATTCACTGTAGTGTGAGTAGCCATATGGAAACTGAACTGGTGAACTAGAAGATACACTGCAAAGAAGCCAAACAGGCATGACACTGCACAAGGTGAACAAAACCAAAATACCCACTGAAATAAAAACCACCCTTGGACTGCATTTTAATAGTAAAATTGTTTTTAAATTCTTCACTATATACATAATGTATCTACACTTGTGTCATATTTAAATATATATATATA
>VXAU01001873.1:757800-832675 GCA_013399695.1 Formicarius rufipectus
GGCTGGGCCCGCGGGGGCTGCGGGCGGGGGGTGCTCAGGGGCAACGGCGCCGCGGGCCGCTCTGCGCTCCGCAGCGGCGGAGGGGGCACCTGGAGCGTCCCGGGAAGGACAGTGAGAGAAAAGCAGAGGCAGAAATAAGGCCGATGTTGTTCCGCTTTCGATGGCTGTCCCTGCGGAGGGACGCGGGCACGGAGTGGTGGGATGGGGGGAATGGCTCCCCGCTGTCCACAGGGCAGGGTGGGTGGGACACTGCAGGTAAATCCTGCCGTGGGAGGGTGGGCAGCCCTGGCACAGGGTGGGCAGAGAAGCTGTGGCTGCCCCATCCCTCGGAGTGTCCCAGGCCAGGTTGGACGGGGCTTAGAGTAATGTGGGCTGGTGGGAGGTGCCCCTGCCTATGGCAGGGTTGGCACTGGGTGGGCTGTGAGGCCCCTTCCCAAACCAGTTTATGATTCTCAGTGGAAACTGGGGCCACAGAGCCCTGTCCAACAGCGAATAACGCAGACTCTCGTGTCCTGGGGTCCTGCTGGCCTCGTGGCCAGGTGCCAGCAGAGCGCTGCCGTACCCCGTGCCGTGTCTCAAGGCTCCCCGAGCCCTCCGGGCAGCGGGCACGGAGGTGGGAGTGCTGCCCGAGGGGCTGTCTGACCGCCCGCCCCTTCTCCTCCACCGCAGGTTCTGCACGCCGTGCCTGCAGGAGTGCCTGAAGCCCAAAAAGCCGGTCTGTGCTGTGTGCCGCAGCACCCTGTCCCCTGGCAGCAGAGCTCTGGACCTGGAGAAGCAGATTGAAACCACAGAGACCACGTGCAATGGCTGCAATAAAAAAGTATGAAAGCGTTTGGAAATTAAGTGCATGAGCTGCGGCTGCTCGGCCACACTGCCTAGGGGGAAGCAAAGTGCTTGCTTCTCAGCTGTCTGCAGAATCAGGTCAAATGTTAGTTCTCGTATGTACTAAGAGTATTTGGTATAGAGGGCACTCGAATGTTGACATTTTTTCCACAGCTTTTTTTTGTTGTTATCTCTTCAGGAACTGAATTTCAAATGAAAGCGACTGATTATAAAATGACAATAAAACATTGTTGCTGTGACAGTGTCCTTGTGAAGAGTCAGTGTAATGGAACAGTGGCTGTGGGGGTTAGTGAGTGAGCTCTGGCTCCTAAACAGAAATTTATTTGCTTTGTCTGCAATGGTTCTGAGTCAGAGTTGTCTTGCATGGCTGGTGTATTCCATGGGCTTACAGGTGGTTGTTTTCTGAATGGTGAACACCTGTGTGACATCTTTCTTGGGTTTCCCATTCCCTTGGTAGAGTTGGGCTGCTTAGCCTAAGGTAGGTTTGTAGGAAAATAGCGGTGGCAGAGCAACAGGAAAAGGATAATTAGACACACGAAAGTGAAAGTGATTGTTCAGTTTCACTTTTTATTTCTGGATCATTTTTTCGTTCTATCTTTGTTCCAGCTGAGAGAAAACTGCAGTGTCTTGAATTACAGTTTCCCTTGTAAAAAGGTTTTCATTAATGGGATTGAACAATTAGCAATCAGTCTATACCAAGAGCTGTCCTAAAAGCCAAATTATTTTCCATACACTCTGTTCTCCTCAGAGACCAGGTAAACTGCCTTTATAGGAAGCTTTTTTTATATATACTGTAGTATATTGTATAAAATAGTGTGTAGTATAGGTATAGTTTATGTTAAGAGGTCCTGGGCAGGGCTGTGTATCATCCTACAGGCAGCAAAGTTCCAGGTTAACTCATCTGCAGTCTCTGAAGTTCTCTTCCTGGCCAGCGGAAGTGTTTGGATTTTCTGCTTTAACACTTGTTCAGAAAGCTGCTCTGGGTGACATGTTTGGTGCTTCTGCTGAGCAGAGTAGCAGGAGGTGCAGGTGGTTTGTGCTGACGCTGTGCTGTTGTTGCCTGCACAGATGTACCTGTCCAAGATGCGCAGCCATGCGGCCTCGTGCTCCAAGTACCAGAACTACATCATGGAAGGCATAAAAGCTGTTACTAAAGAGCCCCTCCACAACACCAGGTGAGAGCTCTGCTCTGAAGTGCTGGGCTTTGTGTCACAAAAAGGAATTCTCAAATATAAGCAGACTTTATCTGCTCTCTCAGTTTGGGTGTTAATTTTTTGTGTAGTTAAAAACTGAGCCTTAGTCCTGCAGCTGACTGTGCCCAGGCAATCTGTGCTGCTTCTGCTTAGTCCATGCCCAGGACATCTTTAAGATCAGAGTGTTCTGTCTGGTTTCTAAAAGAAGCTTTCATCTTTGTCTCTTGATTGCACTCACTTAAAATGAAGGGAAGGGGCAGTTGGTTGCAGTGCACTCAGGCATGTGGTACCCTGTACATTTTTTAAAAAGGTGATAAAAGGCACTTGGAACATTGTAGAACTGTAGCTCAGTCTAAATATGGAAAATGTTGAGTTCCTTAAGCTGTTGTTGGGAGTTTACAAACTGATGGTTAAAATCGGCTTGTCTTAATTGCATGAGTAAGATTGTTGCTTTGAATGCTTTGTATTTGTAAATAACCTGTTTTTCTACCCCCAAACAGGAACTTCCCAAATCGCTTCACCTTTCCTTGTCCATATTGCAGCGAGAAAAACTTTGATCAAGAAGGACTGGTTGAACACTGCAAAGCATTGCACAGCATGGATGCAAAACAAGTGGTAATAAAGGGTCTTGGTGCAAGAATTGCAGTGAAGTCTAGTCTTAAAGCTCTTTGAAACAGTGATTTAGAGACTTACTCTAGAATTAAGTGCATATAATTGTTCCTGTTAAGTCCAGTGTGGCTCTGCTGGTCATGCCTTTAACTCTCACATAATTCTGTTCTTGGTTTTCAGTGCATTCTCTGGCGGTGACTGGTCTCTGCTCTGACTGCAGTTGGGCCACATCCTCCTTTCATATATGAAAAATAGCAGACACTTGGAGTTAGTTTGGCACAGCAAATTAAATGTAATTTAGGAATATAATTTAATACAATTTTTTTAAAAAATCAGACACTTTCTTCTGTGCTGTTTTCAGCAAAAAGATACTATAAACCATTAGGGAACGTACTTGCAAGAAATAGTATCTCATTCTAGTAATCTATCTGTGATACTTCCTCTCATGTAAGGGAAATTGCAAAACATGGAACTGAATTTGAAACTTTCATTTTTCTGGGAGCTTTTTTGGAATTCCAAGTTATTCAGAAAAAAGTTCCTTTTTTTCCCCTAGAGAGAAGTGATCTTTGCAAAGGAGACCAAGGAAACTTTCCTGTTACTGAGAAATAAAGGCTGAAATCTTCAAAGCAAGCAGCTGTAGTGAGTTCTGATTTTCAGAACATGGGAGAACAGTAAGCCGTTCCATTTCAGGGATTTAAGACAGGAATTAAAATTGTCTGAGGCTTTTGTATCAAATGTCCCAACAAGGTATTGGGCAGCACTTTGCATATAGAATAGTGGCAGTACAAACCTTGAGTTTCAATCCTCCGCACTGGCCCTGCCCTGCCCTACCTACTGCTGCTGTTAAAGGATTTAACCCTTGGGGCCTAATTGGCTTTTTTGGGTTTTTCTTGAAGGTTTGCCCAATTTGTGCCTCAATGCCATGGGGAGATCCCAATTACAGGAGTGCCAACTTCATGGAGCACCTGCAGAGGCGGCATCGCTTCTCCTATGACACCTTTGTGGTACGTGTTTCCTCCCCCCTGGAATGCACCCCAATGGCTCATAACCCTGGCAGTGTTACATGGCCACTGCTCTGAAATCCCACCCTGCACGTGGGGTCCTGGGGGAGACTGGGGAGTCAAAGGGAACGACAGCCTTTGCTGCTGTTACTTGTGTATTAACCGGCGTGACGTGCAGTAAAAGTGTTTCTGTGCCCCTTGTTCTTAGGATTATGATGCTGATGAAGATGATATGATGGCACAGGTTTTGATGCGTTCTTTGAGGGATAAATGATCCAACCAGAAGATTAACTGTAAAGCCAAGCTTCCACAAGGGGGAAATGCCCAGCATCCTTGCACTTCTCCCTGCACATCCCAAGATTAACTCAGGCATCCAGAAGTACAGAAGACTTTAATCCTGTCTCAGTTTCAAATCCTGGTTTGATATTTCTGTACCAATCAAGTCTTTTGGTAATCATGCTCTCTGCCATTCAGCCCTGTCAGCCTCATTTTTCTACTTGCTTCACACAAAGCTTAATTGCAAATCAACGTGTGGGAACCAAATTCTTTTCCTTTCCTGTGGCCGTTTCTTTGGCAGTTGTGTTCATTTGACTGTCTAAAAACAAAAACATTCCGAATGGAATGGCCTGAAGTACTTAATAAATATCTCTTCCCAATCTTATTTACATATCTCAAGTGATAGTATGTGAGGTGTATTTGTAGCTGTTTCCCTTTAGTGAGACTTCCAGGTGCTAACTGTAACCAGCTGTCATTTAAAGTGACCTCTGATACCTGTGATTTCATAATGTTTCCCAGTGTTTCAGTCCTTACAGGCAGCCTCCCAACTGATGGAAAACCTCTCTTCAGTATGAGTCTCCAAACTGGAAACTTTCATCTTTGCACTGTGTAAACAACTAGTTCAAAATACTTCAGTTCTATGCATGATTATTATTTTCCTCCCTACTCTTAGTATAATTTCTAGCCTGGAAAAGGAACTTTATTGTTGATCTTAGTTTAAATACATAATTTTTTAGCTATATTAGCAAATACTAGTCATAATTGCTGGCTTTATGATTAAATTGGCAGGTGTAAAACTGATTTTCTAGTGATTTTTAAGCCTTATGCTGACAGGAGAATTTAGAAGGTTTTTTTCAATACATCTGCTTTCTATATAAACTAAGATTTTCATATATATTCCTAGTTTTTACATCTCTCAAGGCAAGCTGGTGGCAAAACTTACCAGTAGCTCATAGCAGTTGCATAGCACTTTCTGCATCACAGATTTAATCAGGTATTTTGAATTCCTGTTCTTCATCTAAATGTTCCCAAAGCAGCTGAAGCTGTGCTTGGATTGTTTTCCATCTAGCAGTACGTGTGCAGAGTCAGGTGTAGCTTTCAAGGAAAAGTAAAATATAACTCTGAAACGTGTAGCTTTCAAGGAAAAGTAAAATATAACTCTGAAAAGTGTAGCTTTCAAGGAAAAGTAAAATATAACTCTGAAACCCTATTTACCGCAGAGCAGGGTAAATAGGTACTCTTGTGTTCAAGCCTATGCTTTTAGCACTGAGATTCCTGGATTTTAATTTGATGGTTTCATTAACTTCAGAGACAAACTGCTGAGATGTAACAGCCTAAGACACCCAAGCAGAGCTTGTAAATCACTTTATTGTTGAGGTGTCTAATGTTGGCACTGCAATTGGAGCAGTGGACCTGCACCATCCCAGAACTGAGTGCTAGTTAATTTATTTGAGCAGTAACCTTACTCATCATCCTCTGCAGACTGCAGTATAGCCTTACTCTGAAAATAATGAAACCACACCAGCTGAAACCTCTGATGGCACGTCTGTGTCCAGCCAGCCCTCTAACATGAACTTGGGGGTTTAGTGTGTGTTCCCCTTGGTGTGGGTTGTTACAGACCTGTCCCTAAGCACCTGCATGGGGACTGGAACGCAGTCCTGGAGGGTGGGAGGTGTGGAATCTCACAGTTCTGTGGGAAAAGAACTGTGTTTGGGGGTGATTATTTTAATGCTTGACCAGCAAAGAGATGACAATGTGTTGGGGGTTGGATGGGGATCTCTGGGTTCTGTCTAGAGTGCAGTTTGCTGATGCCCATTGCCAGGAATGCAGATTCCTGCTACTGTTTTAAGTGCTCTTCCATGCAATTCTGATCAAATGTTTAAAGAGCAGTTACAGCTTCCAAGCAATTACTTTGTCATGTTTTTTACTTCCGAAGACAAGTTACAAATAATGGCCACTTAATTTATGAAATCCTATCTTTGTGTCAAATGTTGTAATTTCTTCCTCATGGAACACCTCCCCAAAACCTCTTTGCCAGCTGCATAACACTGCAGAGAGCACAGTAGACAACCCCCTAGGAGTCCGGCAGGGCTTTTCTGTGGAGATCACTGCAGCTGCCATAGCTTTAACTCCCCTGGCTCTCGGGGTGTTCTCATCCTTGTGTTGTCCTCAGGACAGGTGGATCCACATGAGGTGAAGGCTGGCCTGCAGCAGTGGTGCTGAGGGATTGTCCCCTCGCTGTCCATGTGGACCCAGTTCTTGACTGCACAACTGGGGCTTCATTTGCATCGATTTATTACTTGGGAATTACTTCAAAGAAGGCACAGACCAGGAGTACTGGCTGGAAAACACCTGCTCGTTGTACTTGGGGTTTGGTTCCAGGAGTGAGTGACAGCAGCATGGACAGCAGCGCTTCCCATGCGGTGCTGAGCACCCGTCGGACCGCCCAGGAATACCTGTGGAATCCCACTGAGCTCAGCTGTCCAGGAGCCTGGTGTGTCCACGCGGCTGGTTCCATCCACACAGACGTGTTTGCACTCGCTGGGCTTCGTCTTGCTCATCCTTCTTGGTTGATGCAAAGCCGTTCTACTGAGAGGGTCTTGTGTGCCGTGAAACAGCCTCGACTCACCTCATTTGGGTGATTACAAAAAGGCTTAGTTCACAACAAGCCAGTCTGGGCTTCCAAACCCTTGGAGTGTCCCTGCGGAAGAGCGAAGTGCTCTGCCAGAGCTGCTCTCGCCTCGTCAGCACCTGATGGTGCAGCCGCAAATCCCGAGTGCTCATTGTGGGTGATAATGCAATCGGGCCAGCTCGGACCTGTGAAATTCCCCATGTCTGGCACAAGGAGTCAGCCTTAGGAGGACAGTTAGCACAGGGAGACAGAATGGGAGGAGACAGACCAGCAGCTGAGCTATTTTATTAAATGAATCTTTCTCCAAGCAAGGACACACCTTAATAGGTCTGATAAATTGCCTGAGGCACAGGCATTGTTTTATCTGGAATTACGGTGGTAAATCTCTATAGTCTCCTAATGCTGAGGGGAAGAGATCTTGTCAAGGATCCCATCCATAATAAAGCATTAGTGGTATATTCCAAGTCCTCAGGTCACTTAATTTACATGAGAACAGCAAATTTGCTTCAAGGCCCTTGGCTAGCTGTACTGGATGGACGCTGGTGAGACCAGCACAGGAAGGATTCACCAACCAGGTGTTAAGTCATGGAAAAGCAAATGAGGGATGTGTTCACTGTCCTACATTTTTTTTTGTTTAAATATACTAAAAATTATAATGAGGCATTTTCCTGTTTTGAGGTGTCCCAGTTGCATTGGTCTGTTCTTCATCAAAAGCAACTTATTTTTTAATGTGCAAATTCCATTATTCTGCGGGTAATACAAATGAGGACTGTTGAAACCACTGTGAAAACTTGCTTTCCCTTATGTACTCCTTCCCCAAAACCTCAGAAAATACTTGGCACTTGGTGAAAAGTAAGTGTGATTGCTACAGGCTTGGATCTCCCGTCTAGTTCCTCTCCCATTTATTTTGTCTGGACCCAATATTGAGACGTTTCAGTTAAAAAAAGAATTAATTCAGTGGACCTTCTAGGAGGTGCAGCGAGCGAGGGTCCCTTCCACAACCCGAGCTCAGGGGATGAGCCCCCGGCCCGTCCCCGGTGCAGCGCTGCCCTCTCAGCGTGCGCCGACAGCAGAGGGAGGTCGTGCATCTCGGAGAGAGCGGAGCGCCCTCCTCCCGGCATGTGCTCGGCCCGGCCTCCTCCGCCGGGCTCCGGGAGTTTCTCCTGCCTTGCCGTGAGGGTTCCCACCCCATCCCCACGCCTCGTGGCCAGAGCGTCCCCTCATCCCACCACAGCCTCCCCGGTGCTCTGCTCTGCAGCCACGTGTCTGAGATGCTTCATGGAGCCATGGGGCCAAAGCAGGTAAACAGAAGAATCTGAAGCAGACTGTTGCTCTGGAGGTATTGGAGTGTGCCTGCGAGCTGCCCGGGCCAGGTCAGAGGGGTCTGGGCTTGGTGCTGTGCTATGGGCTGGTGGCTGGTCTACTCTGACCACCCTGAGGCTCAGGGGCTGCCAGAGCCTGGTGCTACAGTGCAGGGTGGGACAGCTGAGAAAGCACTGCCTCCTCCTGCCCATGAGCCACTGCAGAGCTTACTCTCCCCTCGGTGTCCTGCTCTGTGTCCTGCAGTATCCTGGCTCACAGACAGGTCATGCCACTTTCTCCCTTCGTCTTGGTTTTTGCCTACCACAGGCAAGTTTTTTCCACGTGCAGTGATTGGAACAGATCTGATTATTGCCATTTCAGGAAGAACAGAGGAGCAGGCTTGGCTCATTGAAAGAAGACCACCTTGCTGTGTTCCTCGTACAAGTGTCCCCAGCATAACCACATCCGTGGCAGGTGGAGGAGCATGGGGGGGCACCTGCACAGCCCCTGGACTTCTGCCCCCTCCCCCACTGGGTGCTACACCTCTGGACCCCCGAGAGAAAAGGGGGGGACCTGGCCTCTGTGACTTACATCCCCCAAGGCCTTTGGGGGCACATTTCCCCTAAACTTCAGGCTGATCTAAGACGAGTTTTGCAGAGAAACACCTGCTGAAAGCCACGGGCAATTCTGCAGCGAAGGAGGGATGATCCAGCTCCAGAGCACGTGGCTGCAGGGAAAGAGTTTGTGAATGTGTCTGGTCTGGGCAGGATGCACGTGGCTGGCAGGACAGGCTTTCCAAGCTGTTCCTGCCCTGAGGAAAGGCTGACAGTGAGCTCAGCCTCCGCACTGCAGCCGTGCCAGTGGAAAGCTTTGCTCCCACTTCTTCATTTCATGTGGCTGTGGCTAAACAGTAACGCGGTCAGCAGGGGCTGCAGAGCGACGTGTGACGGCTGAGTCACGAGTGGCCCGGCACACGGTGCTTTTCCGAGCGGCAGGGCAGGAGGCATTCCCAGCAGGACCCGTTCCTCCTCCTCCAGCAGCCCCGCCGCCAGCAGCTGTCTTGGCCCGGAGCTGAGCAGCTCCTGCAGCAGGTGGCTGGACCCGTGCCCTGAGCCCTTCCAGCGGGGAAACCCCCACGTGAGCCGGAGGGGTGGGATGAGCTGGAAGCCCAGGCTGGGCTTTGACTGCCAGTCTGGGGATGCTGGTACAGCTCCGCTCACCACTGCCCCAGCACCCGCTAGCGAGCCCGGGACACCTTCCCGTGGGCATGCGACCCCTGGGAAGGGGGAAGCCAAACGGAACGTGTGCCTCACCAGGGCTGTTTGACCCGCACTGCCCGTGGGAAGGAATCGGGGGAAGGCAGAAGGGAAAAGAACAGAGGGCAGCTTGCTGGGGGGGCTGCACTTCTCAAAACCTTCCTAGCAGAGAGGAGAAGCATGTCTGGACAGGTGCTCCTGACCCCTGCTAGGGGGAGGGAGTCACCGAGGGCTGTGTGGGATCCATCCCGCTCCTCTTCCCAGAGGATTATTAACCTTTATTAACCCGTGGTGAAGCCTGTTCCCTGCCGGGCTGTGTCCCAGCGCGGCTGGGCAGAGGCTTGTGCCGACCTACACCGCAGTGCCCAGCCGTGGGGTCGGGAAGAACAGCCACGCGTGGGGGACCGGGGGTCGCCCCCCGGCACAGCGCCTGCCCCCACCTCGCCGCGGCCGGGGTCGGGCATCAGTCACACGGAGCTTTGCCCTGCTTCCCTCCGGAGCACCGGCTGGACGCGCAGGGAAACGCCCCGGAGAGAAGCGAGGAACGGCTCGTGCATCAGCATCAGTTCGTACTCCGGCCCCGGGCGGGCAGCGCTGCATCCCCGCCGGAGCGCCCCGGGGATCCGTTCCCAAGGATCGGCCAGACCCCCGACGGCGGCGGTGGGGCCGACACCTGCCCGGTGCCCGCCCCGTCCCGCCCGGCCCATTGGCTGCGCCCCCGGGGGCGGCCCCGCACCGCCCCCCGCCCCGCGCACATATCAGCGGGCGCGGAGTCGTGGCCCGGCGGCGCCGGTCCGGGCTACACGATGCCGCGCTCCTTCCTGGTGAAGAAGCACTTCTCGGCTAGCAAGAAGCCCAACTACAGCGAGCTGGAGAGCCAGACCGGTGTGTGTTCGGGACGTGCACGTGGGGCGCTCCGCGGGGTGGGGCGGGGGCTCCGGTGCGGGATCTCCCTAAGGTTCCACGCGGGGACTGACCCGCTTTGCGCGGGGTTGCGGAGGTGTGGCGTTTTGGCGGGTTTGGGTTTTTTCTTTTTCAATTTTGTGCATTTCGGGTGGATTGGGCGCGGGATCTTCCGTGTCCCGGGATGCTGAGCCGCTTCGTTGTACCCCGGGATGGGCGAAGGCACAGGGTTCTCCCTCGTGGGGTGGGCACGGGCGTGTTGGTAGCATCCCGTGCCGGGAGTGGGCAGGGGCGTGGGATCGCCTTCGCTCTGTCCCTCGGGGCAGGGCGGGCAGGGTTGCGGGTCCTCGTGGTGTGAGGTCGGTCCCCTCTGGGGCTCCGGTTTCACGTGGGGCGGGCTGGGGTCCCTTTGCCCCTCTGACTCCGGTTTCGGCGCGGTTCTCCCAAGGGTGGGGTGGGAGCGGGTCCGGCTGAGCGTCCCGGGGGTGGGCTGGGCACCCCGGGTCGGGGTCCCCTCGGCCCCGTTCCTACGGGAGCCGTGGGCCCCGCTGATCGCCGCCCCGTCCCGCAGTGCTGGCCACGCCGCTGCTGTACGAGACGTGCCCGCTGCCCGTCATCCCGCCGCCCGAAGTGCTCGGACCCGGCGCCTACTACCCACCGCTGGTGTGGGATGCGGGGCTGCTCTCCAGCCTCTTCCCGGGCGGCCCGGGCAGCGAGGCGGCGGCGGGCGCGGCGCCCTCGCTGGACCTGACGGCGCTCTCCAGCGAGGAGGATGAAGGCAAGAGCTCCGGGCCCCCCAGCCCGGCCTCGGCCCCCGCCGCTGCAGAGCGCTTCCGCTGTGCACAGTGTGCCAAGGCGTACTCCACCTTCGCCGGGCTCTCCAAGCACAAGCAATTGCACTGCGACGCCCAGGCCAGGAAATCTTTCAGCTGCAAGTACTGCGAGAAGGAGTACGTGAGCCTGGGGGCTCTCAAGATGCACATCCGGAGCCACACGCTGCCCTGCGTCTGCAAGATGTGCGGGAAGGCCTTCTCCCGGCCCTGGCTGCTGCAGGGCCACATCCGCACACACACCGGTAAGGTCCCCTCTTGTCCCTCTCCCTCCCTCCCTTATCGGCTCCCGCTTCCCTGCTCTGCTGCACCCAGCGAATCGGCGGGCCGGGTGTTATCTGGGAAGATAAGGGCTTCCCAGACCCCCTTGGCACATCTCTCTAAAACGTCCTTTAAATATCCTCTTGGCTGAAACGGAGCGCAGGGTCAAGGCTCAGCCTGTAAATCTGCAGCTGCAGTGCCTGCCCGGAGCTGGCCCGTCGGCCGCAGTGCGACAACACATGCTTCACCGAGAGTTCATGAGCTGGGGCTGTGAGAGTGCTGGAGCCCTCCCTCCGGGGCACTGCCATGCCCAGACCATCCCTCTGCCCACACCGGGGGCTCCTGGCCAGGGCAGAGCCCCAGCTGCCCACCGCTGTGGGCTCCCAGCCACCGCCCCGCAGGCAGGGATGAGCCCCGCTGCCCGAGGTGTGCAGGGCTGGGCCAGGCCTGGCTGGGGGCAGGTGCTGGAGGCACCTGTTGGCACGGGTGTCGCAGCTGCAGCCCACCCCGCTGCCCCCACAATGCATCTCCCGAGCATCCTTTGTGGGGCTGCGGGACAGTGTAATTGTGGCTTGGCACTGATTTCACACCCTCTTAACGTACTAAAGATTATGGCTGAAGGAAGCCGGGAAGACTTAATTGTGCTTTCCAAATTGAGCATACACATTTGTTTCCTCCAAAAGAGTCTTTCTGGGAGGAATTCGCCCTGGCCAAGCTTTTCAATGCGATCTGGGCAGGAGAAGGGGGAGCGCGGGGCTCGGCGGAGGAAATAGCTCCACTCACCCTGGGCTGGCGCCTCGCAGCCGCTGCCTGCTATGATATAATTAACACACAGCTCTTGGCTTTCCTGCCTCGCTGTAAACTCCTTGCTTGGCTCCGGGTAAGAGACGAGTATTGCGTCTTCGTTTGTGTGTGCAACTGCCTCGCTGCTCGCAGATGTTTCCAGCATTAATTTTCCGTGGCTCATAGGAGAGGTTTTTCTGGGAGTAGGCAATTCCCAAGCCAGCGGTTCTGCCCGAAGCAATGCTGTACGTTCCCGGCTTTTCCTCCGAACAATGACGACTAGCACTTCTTTTCACTGTCCTCTGCACAAACTTTGGCTAATGAATGGCTCCTTCTTTGATATTCCCTATGTGTTGATGCACTGGTTAATTGGGAGCGTTTCTCTTTGTCCCATAGGTGAAAAGCCCTTTTCCTGTACACACTGCAATCGGGCCTTTGCTGACCGCTCTAATCTCCGCGCCCACCTGCAGACCCATTCAGATGTAAAGAAGTACCAGTGCAAAACCTGTTCCCGGACTTTCTCCCGCATGTCGCTGCTCCACAAGCATGAGGAGACGGGCTGCTCCGGCTCTCGCTGAGGACTCCACTCTCCCGGCCTCTCGCCTCACAAATACCTATATTATAACTAGTTTCTGTAGGAGTTAGTTTCCTCCGTCACCCTTGCAGTGTGCACCAGGCTGAACGCAGCTACTCGCGCCCTCGAGACCCTCACACTCCTCACTCAGTGCCTCCAGTGCAATGCAAGAGCCTAATCGTAGAACATCCTGAGCTGGAAGGGACCCGTCAGGATCATCGAGTCCAACTCCTGGCCCCATGCAGGACACCCCAAGAATCACACACCGTGTGCCTGAGAGTGTTGTCCAGATGCTTCTTGAGCACAAACGAGCTTGGTGCTCTGACCACTTCTCCCATCCCCGTGTCTGAGGGTGCAGGACTGGACTCAGTGCCAAGTGTGGGTGGCACAGAGAGCGTGTGAAAGTCAGGGGGCCCAGCCCTGAGCCTGCCCCGCTGCTTCCACAGCCCCTCAGCAGGTGCCCCCTCTTTCCAGGGCACTCAGCACCTTGCAGGGCTGGACCTGCACCCTGGCCCCGCGCCGGTATCGAACACTGCAGCCATGTAGCTTGGGGCGGTGGGGGTTTTTCTGGTTGGTTTTTGTTTTGTTTTGGGGGGGTGTTTTTGTTTGTTTGTTTGTTTTTTCGTTTTAGTTTTTGTTTGTTTTGTTTGTTAGTTTTGGGTTTGGTTTTTTTTTTGTTGGGTTTCTTTTTGGTTTTGTTTTTGGTTTTTTTTTCCCCAACATCGTAGCCACTTGGTAACTTTTAAGAACCAGTATTTTTTTAATGAAGGACAAAACGTTTCCCCCCAACCCCAGTTGTATATACACTGCCTGTAGAAGGTGTAACTATGCAATAATACAGTATCCCAGTAGTTGTGAAGCAGCTGCTTCTCCCCAGCACAATGACAATTTGCAATGCCTGCGAGATTAACAGTGTCCATGAAAGGCAGGGGTAGCCATTTCAAACCCCAGCCCTGTTTACAGAGCAGCTATGCACTCAAGCACCTGTTAATATGACTCTTAACAACTGCTTTTCAAGAGAACTGTGACTAATAGCAGGCACTTGTCAGCTGATACAATGGTGGCCTGTCCCAAGGCTGCCCATCGACAGGTGTGTGCCAAAAGCCCTATTTATGGGTATTGACAGGTGCCTCCTGAATGCATCTTTCTTTGGACATTGTTTTCATGGAATCATTACAAAGAGGATGTTTACATTTCAAAGGTACACTGGTATTTATATTTTTGTGCCACAATTTTGTACTGATGAAACTTTTTATATAATTATATACAGTTTATTGATATTCAATAAAATGTTTAATTTATAATAGGGTTTTGTGGGTACTTGGGATGAATATGCAGCTGTGAGGAGGCAGTGCTGAGGGGACCAGAGGGCTGGACTTGGCTCTCCTTGTCCTACCTGGTGCCTTGTTCTCTGGCTGGATGTGACTGGCAAGTGGCATTCACGGGTGGGCACGTGTGGAGCAGTGTGTCTCCGAGGTGGAAAAGTCAGTCTGAGTCAGTTGCTGCCAAAGGGCTGGGGCAGCCGTGCAGTGATTGATGGCTGAGTGCAGTGTGGGAAAGCACAAAGGCTTGCCTTGTCCCTCCCAGCCTACCCAGGTGGGTGCTGGCTTCCCCAGGGAGCTGCTGGAGCACCCCGAGCCCGTCTGTGTCCCTCAGCACTCTCTGGGGCCCGGGGCCGTGCTGCAGCACGGGGCACTGCCCTGCGGGATGCTCGGGCTGCAGAGGTGGCTCCAGCACCGGGTGCCTCAGGGAGCTGGTCCTGTGCGTGGGGGACTCGATGTGGGTGGTGCTGCAGCAGAAGTGACACATCCTCTTGTCACCAGGGAGCTCTTCAGCAAGCACAGGTGGGGCTGTTCCTGCGTGCCCACACCTGAGGCCCACCAAGGGGAAGGTCCTCCAGGGTCCCCCTCGTACCTGCCTCGTGGATTTCCATAGTGAAACTCCCAAAGCATTTGCCTTGCTGCTTCCCAGCTTCCTCCAAATCTGGGCTGCTTCAGGGACAGTGCAATCAGGCTTGCTGCCCTTGTCCCCCAGGGGCTGCAGATTTGGCCTTCTTCCGCCAGGATCTCGGTGCCATCTCCCGGACATTGCTTTCAACCAGGGAATGAAAGCACGTGCCCTGCAGCTCTCAGTCCCCTCTAGCCGGCTGGCGTCCGCTCCCCCTGCCTCTCCCAGGGGCTGTTTGCAGCAGGAAGATATGTGTGGCTGTAAAAGTCAGCAGAGCTGCTGCTTGGTCCTTCTTTAATTAAAAGCTCACTCGGTACAAACTGACTTTCCCAGCCGAGTTGGGCTCATTACTCGATTATTAAGCAGGTCAGGAAGTTTTGGGTTTGCTCTTGTGTGTGCTTTTTTCTTCCTTTTCCCAACAGGAAGTGGGGGAGGGGCACTAATTACTTTCAGCTTTCCATCCATAAAATCCCGGAGCAGCCAAAGCAGCTAAATAGTTAAAAAAGAAAGAAAGAAAGAAAGAAGAGAGACCAATTTTGAGAATGGACCACCTGCAGGAGCTGGAAAGGAGGCTCCAGGAGTGGGTGCACTGGGAGCAGCAGGCCCAGCGTGGGTTGGCTTTGCAGCTCCAACATGCAGAGCTGCACCAGGGCCCTGCCCCGCAGCGGTTCTGCCTTCCCCCCACCCATGTGTACCATGGCTGTCACCAGATGGGGACCCCGACCCTTTCCCTGTCAGTCAGGCTGTTGCTCCATTCCCGCACTGGCACCCACCAGGGACTCGTGCCAGCTCCCTCTCAATGGGCTTCAACTAATATTGGTCAGGCCGGTGGTGAGAGCTGTGAGAAACCTCCTCCTTAGCAAGCTCTGCTGCTCTCAGTTGTGTTCCTGGCTTTGTCCAGTGCCTGGCTGGGATGCCAGGCTTTTAGAGGGAAGGTACAGACCGGGTGGTGAACAGCCTAGGCTCGACTGACAAATCCCACTGGCATTCAAATACAAATGCAGCCTTAAAACACAGGAAAAAAAGAAATGCTGCCTGTTCTGAATCACAAAAGCTCAGCCCACTGGCAGTTGGGTTGCTGCTGCATCTGCTCCCGCCCTGCCCAGCACCCTGTGCCCTGGGGACACGGCTGCTCAGGTGATGTCCCACCCCTTGGGACAGTGCCTTGGAGCTCCCCAGGTGATGCCCAGGTCTGGATCAGCTGCTGTCCTGTCACAGGGTGATGGATGTGGCCCGGATCCCTCCTCTTTTGATCAGCTGCTGATTTTCTTACTGCGAAAGCGTTTCCTATTTCTACCTGAGTGCTGCTGGGGTGAGCAAAGGGCTGGGGACCACGGCCAGGACACCCTGGGTGCAGCTTAAGCCTGCTGCAGACAAGGGTGAGCCCCTCTGGCCTTTCTCTGCTCCCGTACACCTTCGGGGCTCTGTGATGGAGAAACGCACCCGGGACCTGGGCCTGAGGAGGAGGTGCACTTGCTTTTTCATTTCATTTTCTGAAGGAAACCTGCAGGGCAGGATCCCACATCACGGTCCCCTGTGCTCGCCCAGGCATCCGGTGCCGCACCAGCGAAGCCGGAGGGTTCATGCCGAAGCCTCGGCAGTTTTCCCCCCGCCCCGCTCCGTTTTAACGCCACAGGAACTAAAGCCACCGTAAAGGCGCTGCCTCAGCCAGGTAGCGCAGGCTGCAGCCGGGGTGGGAGGGGGCGGCGGCGATTAACGGGGGAACCATTTGGTGACCACCTTGTGTGACCATCTGTAACAGATTACGGTGTCAGCGCTCGTAAAAGCCGGGATTCAATCAAGCGCCCCGCAGGTAGCGGGGCCCCGGCGCGGAGCGGGGCGCGGGCGGAGCCGGCTCCGCGCTGCCGCAGCCCCACGGACCGCGTTTGAACTCCGCTCTTTCATTTCCACGGACCTCCACGGGACCTTTAAGCGAGCACGCACGTCCCCTCAGCTCCTGGAGCCCTTTCAAAGGCTCCGGGGAAACCACAAAGTGCCTTTTCTTTCCACAGACGACTGGTGTTTTCCGCCCTCCCTGACCCCGTGCGGAATGAAGGGCGTTGGGAAGCTCACCCTGCCGTGGGACTCCCCTGGGGCAGAGACACCGGGTTAAAAAGGGCCTTAATGCTTACATGCCGTTGTTTGAAATTGTCCTGTCCTGTGTCTGTGAGCATCTGGAGCATCCCAGAGAGGATGAGAAGGGAAGCAGGAGGATTACAGCCACCGTTGCAAAGACTAAGCTTCATCTCCTTAGTGATTTGGGGGCTGCAGTTCCCAAAATTGACCTTTTTACCCCTATCTGTCCCTATATCTCCCAAGGACAGGCACAAGAACTGGCCCCTGTGTTGTGAGGGTGAAGAACAGCTCTGGGACCCCCCAGAATGCCTCCTCCCACTTTCAGAGCAGGAGAAAGGAAAAAAATTTCCACTTTATTTTCCTGTCATTGCAAAATTGTCCAACAAAAATGTTCTCCTTGTGATTCTGTGATCTTCTGAATCCCCTGCAGCCTCTGGAGGAACATTTCCAGCATTCAAGTGTGCAGCCCCCAGAGAAGGCAGCCAAAGCTCAGCCCCTAAAAAGTGTAGCAGCCTAATTCTTCTTTTGGCTCTTACCTTACCTAGAAAAAGCTGAACAAACAAACAGAAATCGGGCAGAATCCAGGGAAAGGCCCCATATTAAAGCCAATCACTGTGCAGCTGTTTCTGATTTGGGGAAGGGAATGACTGGAGCTTCATGGAGGAAGCTGGGATGGCTCGTGGGGTGATCAGCAGAGACAACACGGGTTTCCCACCTGAGGTAGCTGGGATGCAGGAGGCCAAGGAAGGAGTGTGGGGTTATCCCTGGCTGGACAAGGACAGCAGGTGCTGGTGCAGGGCTCAGAGAGCCCCTGTCAACAGGTAGTACTGGTGAAAGCCTCTGTCCATTAACAGCTCACCATAAGGAGCAGGGCTCACAAACAAGCTGCAGGTGTAGCTATTGTTTTTCTGGCTCTGGGCTATTGACACGAGCAATAATCTCAAATTAATCTTTAATCAGATGATGAACTGATAACATGGGGCCGGGGAGGTGCGAGTCTTCCCATGGAGACGAAGCACAGCACACGCAGAGAGGGAGCCAGGCAGGCACCTCTCCAGTCCATGCTGCTGGCCAGTGCCTCCCTGCCTGCCCCTGAACCAGTGGGACACAGGAGATGCCCACCACCCGAGCCCCAGCAGAGCATCCTGCCATAAAGCTGATATATTTAATTTCTTCACGTGAAGATGGGCACTTTGGCACAAGGGACGCAAGTGCACACACAGCAGCAACCTGTGTCCTCCCAGAAATAAGAAGTGCCGGAGCCACCAGCCCGTGCTGACTGCTCTACAATAGCAATGCTGTGCTGTAACTTACTGGATATCTGCCTAGAAAATCATCAGAAAGTATTTTAAATCCAGCATAACATACATATTTATGGATCACCTTCTGTTTTACTGGGCTCCCTGAAAGCAATGTGAGGCCTGTTTCACTTTTCCCAATAAAAAGGCTCACGTTTCACATGGAGGAGATTGGCGGCTCCCGAGCTAATTAGTCCGGGTTCCCCTCCACCTCCGCATTTTCCACGCAGGGTTATGCTGGCGACACGTTGTCTGTGGCCGCCCTGGGAGGACGGGGCTGCTCACTGAGTGTGGTGGTTTGATCCCTGCTCTGCCGGGATGTGCTGGAGGCAGAGCGGGCAAGGCGAGGAAGTGGCGGCGTGTCGCGGCACGGAGTCACGGCCCCTTACAAAGAGCTTCAAGGGCCTGCATTATGTCATTACTCAATTAGCCTGTTGGTAATAGCACTTCATTAGAGAGACAGTTCCTATTCAGTGGCCCTAATCCATTTTCTAAAGCCAGAGCTGGAGCCATTGATCGTTTTTCCCGCTTTCTTCATGAGGCAGAAAGTGGATTTGGAGAGTGGCCCTGTGGTGGGCAGAGGAGGGAGCGATCCTACTGCCGTGGCCAGAACAGCCTCCCAGCACCCTAAAACCAAGACAGGAGGGTCAGCACCCAGCCCCACAAGCTCAGAGGTGCCAGGTGAGGGGACAGTTCACCTGCCCTTCTCACCGACCTCAGAAATCAGGCTGTTAATCACGGAGCAAGTGAGTTTTGGTGTCACGCCATCAGTGACCACAGGATGTAACCTCTCCTCACAATGTGAGCCCGATGTGATGGGTGAGCCAGTGCCAGGATGCTGCTGGGACACTGGCTGTGGGGACGGGCACTGCCTGCTCAGCCTGCGCATCGCTTCGGGCCACAGAAAGAAAAGGTACTAATTTGATTTGGTTTTGCTTTCCTCCCCCCACACACTCTGTGACAGGCAGTGCTTGGTGGAAACCGAAGCGGGGTAGGAAGTGGTGCGCAGGAAACCAATGTGTGTCAGGAGAGGATGTCAGCCCTGGAGCGGGAGGAGCGGCTGGCACCGGAGCTGTCCCCGCCCCAGGACAGGGGCAGGAAGCGGCAGAGCCCTTCCTCTGGCTATAGAGGTGTGTGCTGCCACTCGAGGTGGTGACAGAGCAAACGCAGAGGTGCAGGGAGCTGCCAGCCAGCGCAGAGGTGCCCGGCCAGGATAGCACCACGGTGCCAGGAAGTGTTCCTTATGTCCTGCCCATCCCGTTGGTTTCAAAGCCTGTGGGCTGCTGCAGGGATCTGGTCCCCAGTTCCCCCCACCACAGCAGCCAACATGCACAGCTGCAGTTTGGGGCCTCAACATGCCACAGCCTACGGGCACCTCACCCGCCCACACCCTCCTTCCCCAGGGCATCCATCAGCAAGGTGACCCCTTCATGCCACGCTGCCATGGAGGAGCTGGGCTTGGGGGTTCCCCTGCCCCGTGAGAAAATCGCCATTTCTTAGACTTCAGAAAGATGCAGCTTAAGACAAAAGTTATTTTAGGTCAAAAGAAGGACTGGGATAGGAATGTTTGCTTCCCTGAGTATGGCAGCTGCTCTCTGTGATCAATATAACCCAGATTTCCCCCCCTAAACCTCACTTTACAGCAACAGCATTCCATCATCCCTGCCACAGAGCTGGAGGGCAGCAACATGAGGTGCATATTTGCTGGAAAAAGTTGTAGTTATTGGTACTTGTGACTCAGGTGAGGACCTGAAGGCCAGTGTTTGAATGCAGACACTGTGGTAGATGGCAAAAGGTTTCTTTCAAATGGTCTTCCGAGCATCCCAGAAGCCAAAACAGCAACTGGCACATGCCTGAGGGACAGACTGCAGTCCTTGCCAGCTGCAGGGGAGGAAGGGAAGGCTGGAGTGTCACACACCATCACCCATCGGAAACTTCAAATCTTCCGCAATTGAAGCAAACACCTTGTTTTCATTCAAACCCTTTTGCCATTTCATACTGCTGGCTACTTCTCTCTGAAAGGAAATAGCTGTCCCATAAATAAAGGGTGGTGGGAGGGAGCGTGGGGGAGGCTGTGAGTGCAGATGCAGGAAGCTCTTCCCAGCATGCCCCGGCAAGAGGAGAACATCAGCGAGCGGAGGAGCAGAGAGGGTCCGTACACAGATGTGTCCCCAGGAGCCATTTGCTCGTGGCCACGCCTGGAGCACCTCCAGCCTTCCTCTTCTCCCCATGAGCATCCTCCCAGCCAGTCAGCCCCGAGAGGCAGGGGTGTGCTGAGAGCAGCCTCTCCAGGAGCCCCTGCCAAGGCCTGGGCTTGGGTTCCTGGGCACCGGCGCTGTGCCCCTCTGCAGCAGGAGCCCTGGGTGGGGGACGCCTGCAGACCACCCTGTGGCACCAAGTGAGGGCAGGTTGGCAGGGCAGAGAACAGCTGGGCAGGTGCAGGGAGCACATTCTCGTACCAACTCTGCATCCTCGGTCCTGGCACACCAGCTCCACATGCACTCCTTTGCGTGCACAGCAGGGAATATCGTACTGCAGCGGCAGCTGTAAGGAGGTCTCTGAGTCCTGTGGCAGGGAGCTGGTGTACCTGGCAGACAGGCCAAAAGCCTGTGGTGCATGTGCATTTTGGGTGCCCCCTCGGCCCCTGGTGATGCCAGCACTGCTCAGTGCTGCGGGCACAGCCAGCCCTGCTCATCCCCGACGGCGGAGGGGCAGCTGAAGGGCTCATCCTGCAGCCACCACCACCAGCCCCTGCTTTACATCAAGGACCCCAGCGCAGATCAAAGCACTCTGAGGTTTTCCTTGTGCAGCTGAAGTGCTCTCAGAGGGCGATGTGCTGCTGTCAGCAGCCCC
The DNA here is from genome assembly GCA_013399695.1 of Formicarius rufipectus. Classification (NCBI taxonomy): domain Eukaryota; kingdom Metazoa; phylum Chordata; class Aves; order Passeriformes; family Formicariidae; genus Formicarius; species Formicarius rufipectus. The sequence goes on from VXAU01001873.1 coordinate 778,438, forward strand.
CAGCCACGGGGATGGGGTTATCCTCACCACACACAGCTGCCTTCTCACCACACGTCCTGGCACTTGTCCAGGTTTGTGGACCTCAGCATGCCCTGGCACTGAGCTCTGGTGCGTGGGTTTGCAGCACTCCCTGCCCCTTGCCAAGGGAAGACTTGACAGTCTCTTGCTCAGCATCACCCATGTTTGCCGGTGGATGGGAGTGACAGCAGTGCTGGCGCCTCAGGGGGGACTGTCACAGTGTAGGAGCTGGGGGTGTTATGGTCTGGGGCCACTCCTGGGGGGCAAGAAGTGCTCGGGTGCCTGTTATCACCGAGCATCAGGCAAAACACTGAACAGACACAAAGAAGGAAAATAATAATGGCTAATGCTTCCAAAAGTAATTTGGGGAGCCTCAATTTAGAAAGCCAAAATTGAGCTCCCTTGAAGAGACAGTTTTCCAGAGGCTTCTCCAAGATGTCTGGAGGACTCATCCATCATCTGGCACCAGCAGAATTTGCCATTTGTAGGACCTGTGGCCGGGAAATGATAGTTAAGATTCCTGCCTGGCTGCCCATCGCTGTGCACGAGGAGCTGTCTCACAAACCCTCCAGCTTTCAGATGGGTTGGCTGTGCCAGCGACACCGTGTTAGTGCTGTCCTGGGCTTGGGATGTTACCACGAGTGAGCTTTCCCAAAATAGTCCCTGGCACCCCTCCACGCTGCTGTGCCGGGCCAAGTGTCTCTAAGACTTGCTTCCAGCTTCCCCACAGCCCCAGTGAGAAGAGGAGCCTCTCTCCCTCTGCCTTGGCCCCCTTGTGCTCTGCTCCCCCTGCCTGGGACAGAGCCCCTGTCCCCCCGCTGTTGCCCTGCTCTCCCAAGACGTTGGCTGGCAGAGGGGCTGGATGCAGTGTGGCCAGGGCTGACAGGATGGAGCCAAGGAAGCCGCTGCTGTGTCTCCACGAGTGAAGCTCCTGGTGGATATGGCCTCATACACGAGCACAGCTCCCTGATAACGATGGCCCACGCTTGCAGGAGTCAGGCTGGACTTTTCAGCTCTATCACGCTGAGAGGACTGGGTGAGACAAGGGCCAAGAGCTGCAACCCACCAGCTCACGCTCTGGGGATGAAGCCCTGGGGGACAGGAAGGTGAGGGGAGCTGTCCCAGAGCAGCTCCTGCAGCTAGTGCCATTTGCAACCCCCTTGTAGGGACGAGCGTCCGGCCCCAGGCAGCGGCTCAGCGCCTCAGACCTGCCCTGGCACACGGCGCTGGGCACCAGGATGCCTCATCTCTTCCTGCAGCAAGGGATGGATGCAACAGAGTTCCAAAGCCCAGGGGCTGGTGACCCTGCCCAGGCCCCTCCCCACGGCGTGTCGGGGGTGCAGAGGGAAGAGGTGGGTTCACTGTCCGCAGCCAGAACCCTGCACGGCCGAGCTGTGTAACCTGAGCACCATTTCCCAGATAAGATCTAGGCAAAGGGGGGCAGTTTGCAAGGTCAGGTCGCAGGGGGCTCTCTGACCCCTCTGAACACCAGCCCAGGACCTCAGCACCAGCGGGTGAAGGAGGATGCTCATCGGCGTTGCCAGCTTTGATTCTTTTCTTCCCTTTCTTGGTTTTGTCCCAGAAGTGGGGAAGTTCCCACTTATCTCCTGCCCTCTCCAGCCTCCCCAGTGTGGTTTCTCCAGCCTTGCAAGAAGGGATGGCCATTTCTGTTTCTTCTCAAGGCATTTTTCCACCCACCCTCTCTGGCCCTGGTGGGAATTGTCAGCTTTGAGATAACGAGAAGGATGAATTGTCATACAGGATGTTGCATGAAGCCCAAGTGCTATTTGCAGGCGATTTTAATAAGTAATAATAAGGAGAGAGAACTCCAAAGGAAGTAACCTGGTACAGCAGACAAGGCAGATTTATCAAGGCAGGGAGGAAATACTCCCCAGAAATGAATCTGGCATGAGTTCCTGCACACCAGTCCCACGATCCTGTCTGCCACCACAGGCAACTCTTATCTGAAACAGTCCGATGTTTAAAATAGACTGGAAAATAAATAGTCTTCCAGCATGACTGATCCTCCAGAGCCTGCAGTTCATCCCAGCAGCATTTACAGTTTTCTCTGGAGTGTTTCCGACATGTACTTCAAGGCCTTCCAACTCTTTTCTCCTCCCCTGCCTGAGACATTAATGAACCTTAAGGGATTCTTAAAGCACATTTTATGTGGATGTATTTTTAAGCAGGGGAAGGAGAGAGCAGTTCCCAGCCCGGTGTGGATGGAGAGTGGCACACTCCAAACAGGAATCCATCAAGCGCCAGGGCTAAGTGTTGCTGTGGCAGCTCTGCGAGCGTGAAGTTGTTTAATGTTCATTGTTCACAGCTGTGTCACCCTAATAGAGTATTTTATTGTTTTTCCAGTTGTACTTAAACCCATCATTCATTATCCTGCCCAGCCAGTGAGTGCTTCACCTTTAATTGATGACACCAGACAAAATCCCTGGTCGAAGTTTCCAGTGTCTCCACCGTGGCTGGGACTGCCACCCCTGATCCTGCCAGCGTGGTTCAACCCCTGCAGGTGACCTGGAGGATGAGGGGGACGCAGCCTCTGGCAGCTGTGGTCCCTCATGGTGTGGGACTGGGGGAGCAGGGACTGCAGACCCAGCATGGGGCTCTGGGTGCCCCTGGGCTGGGACACAGTTCAGGCAAAGACCTCCCGAGGAGCCAGGGGTGCCACGAGCCCTCTCTGGGCTGCAGGGAGGGCAGCCTGGGTGGCACTGGAGCCCATGGGGCCATCCCTGCCTGCCTGGAGGGCAAGGTGCCCATGACCACTGCCTTGCCTGGGCTGAACCATCAGAGGAGGCAGAGGCAAGTCCCCACGAGCCCCAGTCTGCACATCCTCCTGTGCCCAGCTGTGGCACCAGTGTTGCCTCACACAGGTACCTGGCTGGTCTAACAGCCCCCAAATGCACCTTTTTGGCCAGCAGAGCCATCTCCTCATGTTGTCCCCACACACTAGGCTGGTCTGTCCCACATCCTAACCTGAGCCACCCCAGTGCCCACCTGCCCTTATGTACATTTACATATGACAATTAACTGCAGTGATCAACTTTATTGGCTGGAGACCAGTCCCTCTGGCAGGTGGGGCAGTCTCCCTGCTCTGTATAAGGCCTAACAGGCTCTCTACAGTAGTTAAAAGGGGCAGCATTAAAGAAAAAGAACTTAAACAACCCCAAAGTGAAGGGCCTGTAATTTATTTACTCCCTTCAATGAATGCTGGTTGCAAATCACTGTATAAAAATAACTCCTTTCTCCAACTTTTGATCTCTGATATTCCTGTATTTCCCTGGGGAAAATGTAAATCTATGAACTTATTACTAATGTTTCCTGTCCCTGACAGTGGAGCCAGTTGATATTTTACTTGAGAAGCTGGAGAGAAAAAAAAAAGGTAGCATAAGCTTAATGACTGCAGACTGTTTCCAATCTTAGTTTCACTTTTCAGATGGAGAGTTTCCATCTTACAACAGGGAGAGGGAGATTTTTAAATAAAACATGATTTAACTTTAGCCAAACTTCCTCCCAGTGTTTATGCTTTTGGCTCAGGGTTTGATCCAGTTAAAGCTGGTTCCCTTTGAAGCAGCCCCGGCTCATCACTGTGCACCGTCAGGATGGCTTGGAAATTGTCTGTCCCGCTTCTGGATCCCAATTCCCCAGGCTCTGGCTGCCTCACTGCCCTCCTGCCTCGCTCTGCCTCAGCGGGCATCACCTGGATCCTGCTCTCCTCTGCAGGCATCAGGCAGGGTGGGTGATGGTGTGGTGGCACCTGCACTCATCGGGCATCCCCTCGGCTGGGGCTGTGGCACCCAGCTCTGTGTCACCACTGCCCTGACCACGGCCCTTTGGGAGCCCCGAAGCCAAATCCAGGAGTGGCTAGTGGGGAGATGGGGGCAGAAACTCAGGGGGCCAAAAAAGTTTGGGAAGTCTCCAAATTGTCTCATTTTGGTGTGCCACCCTCCAAAACTAAACACATTTCTAGTTGAGAGCAGGTTTGGTTTGGAAATGCAAGCTCTTTAGGGGGAGGCTCTGCTCACTCCTACCCACGTACAGCACAATCTCTGTGAGCTTTTTCAGGTTTTGTCCTATTTCAGGACAGAGAAGAACTCCCCAGGAGAACCTGAGAGCAGAGCGAGGTACGTTCCTGGCAGCAGCAGCACTGGGAATGCCGCTGCAGGCAGCCAGCCCACACCTTTGGCTTCTCCCTCCTGTCCCCATGTGCAGAACCTGCAGTGCCCTGCCCTTTGGAGCTGCCTGTCCCTTCCCTGCTCAGCCCCCTGTGGGCTGNAGGAGCAATTCAGGCACTGCTTCAACATCAGCCAAAACACAGGGAATAAAAGGAACTTTAATGGGGCCTAGGTTGAGTTGTGCACCCTGGAGGATTCCTGGCTGCCTCTGTTCGTGTCAGATAAATAGCCCTGTGACTGTGGTAATGTTTAACATCCCCCTTCATTATCTCACTGGCATCCCGGGCTCCTGCAGAGATTGCAGCCAGGCCCTGGCCACATCTTCCCCCACAGTCCCCATCCCATTAGCTGGGCTATAGCAGTGCTAAGGCAGCCATCCCAGCACATCTGGGGGCATGTTAGGAGGCAGCTGAAAATACTGTGCTTTTATTTTCATTTCCCTCCATCGTAACTACAGCTCAGCACAAATCCACTTCCCAGCCATGGCCATCCCACGTGGGCAGCACCAGAGCGGTTCCAGCAGCACCCACAGGGGTCTGACAGCACCCACAGGGTCCAACAGCACCCACAGGGGTCTGACAGCACCCACAGGGTCCAGCAGCACCCACAGGGTCCAGCAGCACCCACAGGGTCCAGCAGCACCCATGGCCACCCCTCACCAGCTGCACTGCTCTGCCCAGGTTATTCCACTGCTGGGGGCACCGGGAACAGAGCACATCTCCCACCCTGAGCATGAACAGCCACATGTGTCTCAGAACAACCCCACAGCTAAAAGGGACTGCTTTTAAGACAAACATTTCACCGTGGAACCCCACAGCAAATGAACAATTAGGCTCCCAGTGCGAAGTCTGTTACAGCTGTAACATCTGTCCTCTAATGTCTGGCACTGGGGTGGGAGCACGTGGGGATCTCACATGCAATCTCGCCCTCTGGGAGAAGCCCCCTTTTGTCACCCGGGTCTTTCCTTCCTCCATCCCATTGCAGGCAGTTACACACCAGCTGCCCCGTGGGGCTGGGCTGTTGGATGGCTGAGCAGAGCCAGGGCAGGGCACTGGCACAGTCAATCCCCAACAGCATTGAAGGTGCTACTGAGCCAGGGGCTGCTCAGGTTCCCCTTGGTGTCCCCACATCCAGGGGAGCCCATCGATCCTTTTCATTCTCTCAGCAAGTCCCCAGGTATTTTCCTGGCACTCGGGGACAGGATTAGCTCTGAGCATTTGCCAAGAGCAAATGTCCCTATAGTCACCTCGGTGGGGATGCAGGGCCAGGCTGGCACTTGGGATGTGGTGCTGGGGAGGCTGCCCGTCCCTGGATCTGCCTACAGCCTGGTGCCTGCCTTGCTTCTCCTTTTGGGCATTTAACAGCATCTGGAAGCTGTGTCAGGGGAGGAGAGGAGACAGACGGACGGGAGCTGCTCTGATGTAAAACAGAGCCTGGGAAGTGAGAGCAGAGCCCGTGGATGCCCCAGTGAGCAGCCCAGCACGGGGACAGAGCACGAAGCACGTTTGTGTCATTATTCATGGTGGTGTTGTCAGGGAGGCACGGAGAGGGCTGAGTCCTGCTGCTGGCTTCACACAGGCATGTCAGGAGCGAGCACAGCCCGACTGCTGCACCAGGATCCAACCTCTCCCTGACCTGGGAAGCGCAGAGCCAGGGATGCTCCACGGCCCCAGGGCTGGTGTGGGCTCAGACCCACTGTGGGGATTTCCCACAGCTTCCTGTGCCAAGGGGAGAGAGAAGGAGATGGGCATGTTGGGGAGGATGGACAGACCTGCCAGACCCACATTATGGCCCACAGCTCTGCACAGCCCCTGCCCCACGCCAGCCAAGCTTTTCTCCACTCATCCTTACATGCCTAAATAGGGCAAAGAAGAGAAAGAAAAGCCCAGGGGAGGAAACTGCCCATTCCCAGCAGCCCTTAGCACACATTTCCTCTGCTGAGGCCAGGAAGGGCTCAAGTGGATGGTGGGCTGCCTCCATGCTGGGTCCCAGAGCTCTAGCTCCTAGTCCTATTTTCCAGTGGGGAGCCACGCTTTGGCACACAGTGATGCTTGAAACTCACCAGTTTCCTGGGGCTACCAGCACCCTTCCATCTGGACCTGCATCAGGAATAGCCAGAGAGGCCCCTGTCCCGAGGTTGGGGGCAGTGATACAACCACATATGGGCTCATCCCCCAGCTGTGGAGTTCCCTCTAAGGCCATAAAATGAGCTGGGAGCCTGACTGCATCAGTTTGGGATGAGGGTGTGATTTCCCCAGAGGGTGTGGGCAAGTGGGGAGGCGTCTGGTACACCGGGTCCTCGTGGGGGAACGCCTGGCTGCTGAGGAACAAGAGCAAAAAATCCCCTCGTGGGTCCCAGCAGGCTGGTGCTGAGGGCAGAAGCAGTGTGGGAGCACACGAGGTGGGGCAGAGCCACAGGAGGCACCGGGGCTGGGCCTTTCCCAAACTGCTGGGGCACTGGCTCTGCAGCCGAGGGGTGGCAGCTCAGAACGCTGCTGGGGAAGGCTTGGGCCATACTTGCCAGCAGCAGGGAGGGAAGATCTGGCACCTGTTTCCAGGGATCAGCCCAGTCCAGATGCTCAGTGCTGGGTATTTGGAGACAGCCCAAAGTTTTACTTTTGTGTGTGTTTGCATCCCAGGTGGGGTAAACCTGGAACCAATCACCAAAAGCTTTGAATATGCTCATGGATGAATCCTGTGTGGATCTCGTAGCCCAGCTCTACCTGCCAAGACAATCTTTACCACCACTATGGGCCTGGGGTCAGTTTTGAGCTTCTCCCACCTTGATTACTTGATGCAGAGGGTGAGGGACCCCAAGCAGCCCTGCCTACCAGACTTGAGCAGGCTCCTGTCAGGTCCTCGAGGCAGCCTTAGAGAACTCTTTGAATTAATACTGCTAAACCACCCCAAGCAATTATTGGACAAATATAAACCCTCTTCTTGTAAGTGTGTAGAGACTGCTGCCATAACTGGCAATCAGAGTTACACCTCAGCACCAGTCTGGTGTCACAGCTTGGTGCAAAATGCATCAAGGGGGAACCCAGCATGGTGTTGCACCTGTGACAAAGCCCTCAATGCCTGAACACTCTCCAGACAATGCATGAGAGAGCCCAAGCTCTGGATAGGCAGGAGAGGGGAATGATTCCTGAGTCACCCGTGTACCACCCAAAGGACAGGGAAATCAGGGTCTTGTTGTGCTGGCACTCAGGTTCCCTCCTGCACCCACTGCCTCTTCTCTCCAGCTCTTTCTTACCCCATGCTCAACCCCGGGAGCTGCTGCAGCAGGAGCAGAGGAGTCAGGGTTTGGTGGGATGTTTGGGCTAATGCAAAATGTGGCTTTTCAATGGTTCATTAGTTACTTGGAGAATTCATCACTTCACAGGCATCCCTTCATCTACCCCAGAGGGGACACAGGGAATCACAAATCATCTGAGTGATTCATATTTTCCCCAAAATAAAATGCTGCCCGTGCAGGTGGAGCCGGGAGCGGTGGACGAGCAGGGACCCCCTCTGCACCCCCCAAGTCTGGCCAGGGGTGGCCCTCGCCCCACACAGACCTGCTGCTGGGGCAGGCAACGGAGCCACGATGCTGATGCCGACGTGAGCTGGAGAGTTGGAAGGTTTCCTACATACCAGCGTTAGCAGGAATGTTATTTACTGAGCGAGGGAGAGGTCTGACAGAGGAGAGAGGCTCTCGCCCGGCTCTTCCCCATGTATGGCTGTGGCCCGGTGTTACTCAGCAGGATGCGGCACAGACGGAGGCACCGGCGCCGTGGGATGGCTCCTCGCAGGAAGCGGGACGTGGGATGGGGGGCACCTCCCGCACCCCCGAGCTGCCGGCTGGGCTTCGGGGCAGAAAAGCACCGTCCAGCCCCTCCCCAGGGACTGCTTGCTCTGAGCTTTGTCAGGGCTGCTCCCGGGATCCCCACGGCTCAGCCAGGTTTTTTGGAACAGAGGGAACACAGGTGGGCCATGCCCATGGGTACGCGGCCCTGGGACCGCCAGGGCGGGGGGACACTGCCTTCCCGGGGAGCAGGGCGAGAGGGGCATCACGCTGAAAGGAATCTTAAACCCACTCTTTCCCTTAGTAAGCCTCGTTCAGCTCAAAGCAAATATTTTTATAAAAGTGGGATTTCACTTCCCATTTGTATTTCGGACGTTTGTTGAAAGCTGACAGTGAGCATGTTCAAAGGCAAACACTGTTTTCCAAACCCGTGCCTTTTTCCCAGCCCCAGCACGGCCCCGGGGAAGCCCGTCCTGTCCCTCCTGCGCCCGGGGCTGCCCGCAGGTGGGGGATGCCCGCTGCCCCCCGCCCTCCTCCTCCCGCTCGGGGTAATTGTTGGTCATAGAGGGGGCGGATTCTCCTGAGTCACGGGCACATCCGACGGCCCTGCGCTTCTCCCCGAGGGCTTCAAATGCTTCGCAAACACCAATAGGTGCAACCTCAGAGTTAAGTCAATAGAGGCTCCTCTGCCGCGGGGGCGGGCATGGGGGGTGCAGGTTCCAGCTGCCCCAAAACCTCCCCCAACTGTTCTGGCTGGTCTGCACCGCGCACAGCCAAGCAAATAAACACAGGCACTTTTCTTCTTCTGCATGCAAGTTCTGTGCTATTTTCCCCCTCTGGGAACCTCTCACTGCTTCCCTTGCACCCTCATTCCCCGAGCAGCCCCAGCCGACACCGGGAGCAGGCGGGAAGGGAGAAGCAGTGGGATTATTCCTGAGCAGGAGGCACTGTGAGGGTGGCTGAGCAGATGGGAGCGTGTTTCCCAGCGGTGACTGGCCGGGGAAGTTCACAGTGTGACTCATGCGCTTCCCCAGGCCGTGAATCGCAGCATTGTGCTGAGAAATCGCAAACGCTGGCACCGTCCCGGCACGGCAACATCCCTCCTGGGTGCCCGCACCGCCACAGCCTCCCCCGCGGGGAGCGATCCGGGGAGGAAAGCCGCGGCTTCTGCTGCAGCAGACGCCTCCGCCGAGGGCCAGGCTGGGTGCTGTCACCCATGCGATTCCGCAGCTCAGAGCCCTCAAAGCTCTCAACCAGCTACTTGAGAATGCCTCTCTTTTCCTTGGCGTCCCGGGAAGCAAACACCCTGCCCGCGCGGGCATGCATACGTGTGCTCCCTCAGCAAACAAGTGCGGTGAAAGAGGAGCCGAGAGGAGCCTTCGGCGGCGCCCCTCTGCCAGCACCACACCTCCCCGCGTGCCGAGCGCACGGTTTATTTTCCTTCCCATTAAAGTCCCCCCACCAGCCTGGCTCTGGGAAACTCAATTTATGCGCAGAGCCCTGGGTATATTATTCCTAGCGGGAACAGAGAGGGGCAGTCAGCGCGGAGGCGGCTCCGGCAGCCGAACAAGCCGCTCTTTGCCGTCGCGGCGGCAGCGCCGAGCGGGGACGGGAAGTCCCCGTGCAGACAGAAAGTCTGGAGCTCCGGAGCTCCGCGGCCACCGCGGGGCCGGGACAGGGCCTCGGGAGCCGGGGGGGCACAGGGAGGGGAGGGAGCCGCTCCAGGACTGGAGCTCAGGTGAGCGCACCGCCCCAGACGGAGCGAAGGGCGACTCCTGCGCATCCCGCTGGGCACGGCCGAAACAACGGGGAGGCTCAAAGGGGGCCGGGATAGGGGAAAAGCTTTTGATTGTGTTCCCGGGAGCCCACTTCAGACCCTGCCGCTGCTCAGAGACGCTCGACAGGCTCTGAGCACCCCCAAAACCTGTCCTGTCCCCAGGGAATGCCCTGGGGAACGGCAGGATGGGGTCGAATGTGGGACAGATCTAAGCACATGACATTCCCATTGCTGTGCCAGGTGTTTTCCAGCTGCCTCTCTGTAGCCGAAATAGCTACCTGCTGTACTTTCCCCCAGCTGGGATGGGGCAATGGAGAGAAAAGCCTTATCTGTGCCTCCACCACAGCATCCCACCAGGCCTCCACCACCTCCTTCTACCCTCTCCTCTTCTACACCCGTTTTGTGTGACCTCAGACAAGCTAAATCCCCAATGCCTGGCGTGAGCAGGAGGTGACCTGCCATCCCCACAGCTGTTTTTTCCTTGCTCTGTAAGGTTACAATAGCTCCTTGTTCCTCCGTATGCCCCACTCCTCTCCTGTATCACATCCTACACGACTGCTTTGCAGTGACCTCATCTTTCTTATTTTCCATGCCTCCTGCTGAATCCAAGGCCACACTGCTCTGTCCCAGCCTCAGCCCCACACCGTCTCCCGGGGGTACCAGAGGGGAGGGGATCTCCAAGAGCTGGCCTGCCCTCCCTCACCCCAGCACCCACAGGGAGCCACACAACCAGAGTGCAACCTGTGGAGGCTTCAGTTGTGGCTAAAGGGCCATCTGTGAAATCCATTTACAGCTTTTTTCCCGGATTTTTAACCCCTTTATCCCCACCTAGCCTTGGTCTGCCCTGGGATATTGGGCAGCCCACCCAGCTCCTGCCTTTCCTCTAGGGCACACCCTGACTTCGTAGGGTGCTGCCCCACAAGGGACCAAACCCCAGACATGTGTTTGGTGTCAGACACTTCTTGTTTCACACACCATAAATGCCTTGGAAGTCGGTGCATCGAGGCTGCTTGGTGGCCCTGCACACAGGGTTTCCCTTGTCTAGGTGGTTTAGGACAACCAGGCATTTCAGCCTTATTTTGGCTTGCCAACACAGCCCATTTCCAGAGCACAAAGTTTTTATTTCTTGGGAACCTTTCCTTTGCCCTTTCCCCCCCCAACCAGCTCTTTCATGTGGTGTTCACAGAAGCCTGGTTTGTTTGAAGCAGGGGTAAATCACCAAAGGCTTTCATCCCCTGGGGCCTGGGACCTTCACAGGCAGCCAGGGCTGTGGTTAGTCAGAAGAAAACATTTGTGGTAGCCAAGGACTGGTGAGAAACCAAGAGAGCCATCCACTTATCCTGGCTGTGTTCATCCAGCCCAGGGAGCCTCCCTGGGGAAGGGACTGCCCAGCCCTGGTGGGCACCTGCAGAGATACAGGGCTGGACATGACACTCAAGTCCAGCCTACATGTGGGCTGAGGGACAGGGCTGAGCCTCCCTTGGGTGCCACCCACCCGATTTCTGCACACCTGGAGGGGCCCCCCTCAGTGGCACATGCACCTCACTGCCTGTGCCTGACAGTGGAGGGGTGACAGTGACCCTTTGGCAGGAGCTCTGGGGCTTGACTGCTCACACCCTGGCACAGAAGCAGCTGAAAACCATCTGCCTTTTAGCTTCCCACTGAAACAGGACCTTCCTCTGGCTCTGCCCCACTCAGGCATCACCCGGGGATGGGAGGTCTTGACTGCCCCAAGGACAGACTAGACTAGACTAGACCAAACCGTAGCACTGTCCCAACAACTGGGCTCTCTTTGTGGGGCACAGGTGCTCCAGGGCAGCAGGCCCTCTCTGGGAAGATGCTGTATGAGCCACCCTGTGCTGGTGAGTCACAAACTCAGTGATATTGCAGGACTGTCTCTGTGTCAGCAGTGGATGCAAACAAGGGGTCTCTCTTGTGCCCACCTGGTTAGGGGACACCCACTAATACCCCCATTTTCAACTGAGCTATGGAGATACCCTCAGGGGAGCACAAAGGAGGAGGCAGGTGCTTCTGAAGCTTTCCTATTTAAAACCATGAGGCCTTGGGAGCCATGCAGGCAATAGGAGTTCCACCTGTGGCCCCACCTTTTGTTCCTCACATGGTGCTTGCCTGGCGCCCACTTGAGCGGCCAAAAGCTGGGGGAGATATTTCGCTGTGGGCGTCAGCCTTGGAGCAGGGTGGCACATGCCTGTGAGCATCAGCATGAGCTCATGTCTGCCGGCAGCGACACAGCCTCAAGTGCCTTTAAGTAGGTGTTGAAAATTAGGAGTTTCTTTCAAGGAGCTCTCAGGGTGGGAGGCTCGGTGTGGCTGGAGGGTGATTGATAGTGTGGGGTGAGCTGCTGGCTGGGTGTCGCTGCTCCTGGCCATGAAGATGGCAATGCTGACAACATATGGGGATGGAGGCTCTGGGGGGCACAGCCAAGACTGGCTCTCTCTGTGTACAGCTGGGCATGTGGCCACTGAAATGCTCCTCAGGCCCTCACCACTTAGACACGGGACTGGGGAGTAGAAGGGAGAAGTGCCTCTGTTCCAAAGAGAGTTTGAGGTTCTGGCTAACTTCTGACTGCACACCTTGTTGGGAGCTGGGTGGGCATGCTGCTCAGTCCTGCTCTGTGTGCTCCAGAGTCTGGGAGTCACCCTGAAATCCTGGATACTGGTACTCCTCCACTATCTGTGACAGCCTCAGGAGGCTCCATAACGAGAGCTGCTTTTCCTTCCTTTGCTGTTGCACTTGTTCAGCTTCACAGGTAAGGCTCAGAAACTTCCCCCTGCCTTATCACTGACAGGTCCCTGTGACCGTGATTGCATTTGAGAAGCAGGGCTGGGCTGACTCTGTGCCTGGGGCACTCCCTGAGGGGTTCTCCAAATATATGAAGCACAGTCAAACCCTACCTGTGGTATGCTGCCCAAAAGGATGAGTAGTTTCCCTCTGAGGGGAGGGTTGGGGTTGGACAGGGATGTGGTTAACGTGCTCCCTGGGGAGATGGCAGGGACCACTGTTCAGCCCAGATCCTCACCCGGGGCTTAGATCACAGCCAGGAGGGGTGGAAAGCAAAGGGTGAGAAATGCACAGTGCAGGGCCTGTGTGAGATGTGGTGTGTGGCCAATCAGACCTTCCCCTGGTTGTTTCACGCAGCAATTCCCACATCCAGCCGGCAGCTCCAGGTGCGGGTCCCATCGCCCTGGGGGATCCTGGTTTGCGGGGCGGTGGGATCCCCTGCCCTAGCAGACTGCTGGGAAGACGGCAGCGTGCTGGGGGAGAATGCCAAGGGAGAGTCATTCCCCGCACCGGGCCAAGCCTTGGGATTTCTGGGCTGCTTTCCACGTGTTTCCATCCTCCGGAGCCGCTGGCTCGTAGCGCCGCAGCCCCGGCTGCTCCCCGGCGCCGGCCTGCAGCCCCGAGTGCTCGGCAGCCAAGAGCAGTCCCCGGCCCGGCCCTCGCTGCGCCGCTCTCAGCCCCCAGATATGCTGATAACAGGCCCTTGTGCAAGACAGCGCTCGCAAGAGGCTGCCCGGAGGTTGGGTAACCCCGGCCCGTCGGAGCAGGTGCTCCGGCTGAGCCCCCCCGTCCCCGGGGCTGCGGTTTGGAGTCCCGTCCCCGAGCACAGCCCCGGGGGTCCCACCCCGGCACCGCGGAGCGCCGCCTGCCCCGGGCATCGCTGCGGCTGTGCTCGCTGCTCGGCCGAGCTTCACCTCAGAAACGCCTGGGAGGAAGGAGTCCTCCTCCCCCGCTGCACCCCCGCATCGGCTTCCAATGGGAGTTTGGAGTGTTACCGTCTCCTTCTGTGGGGCAAGAGGTTTGGGCTGAGCCCTGCTACCAGAGCCAGCAGGAAAGTTTTAAAGAAACGCTGTTAACTGAAAACTATCAGTGAGCTGCAAACAATAGGGTGGGGAAAAGTGGATCTTGATTAATTTCCCTACTTGAAAATATGCCCTCACCCTTAGAGCTCTGTAAAAGAAAAATCTCATTTTTTCCAACTCTAAATGATCTCTTCCCCCCCCCGAAATATGAGCTAATTAAATGCACTTAAAAATATTTTGTATGTTTAAAGTGAAAATGAAATATTTCAGAAGTGTCTGAATGAGAATGGAAGAACTGACCAAGGCTGATCTAATCCGAGACTTGGGAATGAGCCTTGAAATTTCATTTCCCCCCATCTTTTGAAGGGCAGATTTCCAAAACATCAACTGATCTGTGTGGCCAGCTGAACTGGCACCACGGAGGGTGTTTGGCGTCACTTGTTCTGCTCTGTGCCCGTGGGACACACCGATGGGGGAACAGGGACTGGTGTGCCACGGTCAGTGCCAAGGTGAGGCACCTGGGGCCACCTGTGCAGTGCGGGGGTTGGGGCAGCGGAGGAACCGGGGGTGGGAGGCAGGAGGATATTGGGGTCGATGGGGCGGGGGAGGCTGAGGCAGGGCGGGGGCAGTGCCCCGGTCCCTGCTGCTGCAGGTGAGGCAGAGGAGCCCGGCGGGGCATGGCCGGGGCTCGCCGGGACCTGCTGTGGGGATTGTGCTGCTGACTAATGTGTTACCAGCAGAGATGCCGCGCTGGCAGATGTTTTGAGGGCCAGCCTGGTTAAAAGATGATTATAAGCACAGCCCAGACTTGACGTTGTTTATTAACAGACTCATTTTATTGCAACATCTCGGGACCCTTTCCAGGACACTGTAGTGCAGCGGAAAGCTTGGTGAAACAGGCTCCAGAGCAGGCAGTGGTACCTGCCCTTCCTCCAGTGCTGGAGAAGCAGGGGTGGGGCTGGCCCAGCTGTTCCTGGTGGCACTGCTGTGCCCTGGTACAGAGCTGGAGTCCCCCAGCACCCCTTCACTCAGTGCCAGCCCCACTGGGAATATGGGTGCTCCGGTGCTGACCCCAGCCAGGCTGTGATGCCTTCATGGCCTCTGGGTCCCAGACCAGGTGGGTGACACCTGCTTCGATATACACTTCAGCAGGTCAAAATAGATCAGATTTGCAGCTCTGCAGGCCTTTCCTGCCCCTTCTTCCCACATGTGTCTATCCACCAGGTCAGAAGGCAGGCCTGGGAACCCAATGCTGTCCCAGGCTGTGCTGAAAGCACATGTCAAAATGAGCTAATTCCTGCAGGGAAGGGATGGATCCGACCTATGAGGACACTCCCATTATCGCTGGTTGAGATAAACATCCCAATAAACATGGTTGATGCAATTAGCACATGCAGGGGGACACCAGTCCTGTCTTCCTCCTGCCTGGGGAGGGGGAGCAGCAGCGGGTGGGGAGGGCAGTGGGGTGCGGGNCCTCCAGATCACCCTCCCTGCTACCCTGTTAATATCCAAAGTGGCTGTGATAAGAAGCAGTTGCTGGGGCCGCAGGTGGGAAGGTGTCAAGTCGTACACACGGAGCTATAAACAGTGCGTGCCCATAAACCAGATCAAAGCAGAGTGAGTTTATTTTCAGAAGGTCTGCTTCCTCTGCAGAGCCCAGAGACAAAGAGCTTTTGGGGGAAGGGGGGAAGGAGAGGGAGGAAAAAAGGGAGAGAGCTAGAGGAGGGGAAAGGTTCACGTTGGTTGTGCTGATTTCTAATACATGGACCTCAAACTGATGTGAGCAGCTGCCCTGCGGGATGCTGAGCACCTCTTTGCGGTGCCTCGATCTCCCAGGGTCCGTGTGTGTGAGTAGCTGGTGCCAAGGGGACAGTGGTGGCTGCCCAAGCCCTCCCGCAGAATCCCCAGAGGGGGTGTCCCAGGGGGGTGCGGGGTTGTTGGCCCCCCAGGGCAGAACAGGCTGGGCTTCTGCGGGCAGGCAGGACAGGGCTGCTCCCGGCCTGCCTGGAGCACCTGAGCATGAGCCGTAAGTCACAAGCCCTTAAGCAAACTATTGTGAAACATTGTTGGTTTGCAGAGTCCGTCCCCACCCTCCACCCCCCAAATCACAGGGCTCAGCTATCGCAGTGCTGCAGAGAGAAGTGGCCCACGGCTCCCACCTGCCCCTCGGCCGGCAGCTCGCGGTCTCCACAGACAGCAGGAGGAGGAAATCCAAGAGGGGGAAGGCAGCCGCAGCAGGTCTGCCGGCAATCGGAGCTCAAGAGGTCAGAGAGCAGATGTCAGGGCTGTAATGAGTGCGTGTTAGCTCAGAGGCGCCTGTATCCTGTGCTGCCTGGGCTCCCCTCGCCCACTTATTTAGACAGAGAATTCCCACTCCTTTCCCACTGCCTGACTCTGAAACAAACCATGTGAAGCTGTTTGAGATCTGAAACCTGTTCAATTTTTGTTCTAATTGAAGATAGTCTTTTGAATCTACCCAAACACCACTGGGGATGGGTGCTACAGCTGCAGACTCCCACCACAGAGGACTCCCAGTGCATTTTGCCCAGCACATCACATGGATGCTGATGAGCTCAGTGGGTCAAATCCTGACCACCATTTTCCAAGGGAAGAGCAAGAGCTTGTGAATCTGCTCCAACCCCACCAGTACATTGTTTCCAGGAACACTTTAGTTGCAGAAGGCACCAGACCCACATGGCCCCTTGTGCTCTCATGCCCCAGCCCTCTCCCAGTGGGTAAAGTACATCCCCAGGGAAACACCGCACATCAGGAACTGGTTGACATCTGATCCCGAATTGCCAGCACCTCCTGTGTGATGACTGCCCTGGTGTGCTGCCACCACTGTGTGCCACTGCTCATGCCCTGTGGTGGACACTGGCTGTGCCTGCAGAGGGATGTGGCCTGCGGTGGTTTTTCTTAACCAGCCTTGCAAAGGGGAGGCATAGCTCTTTGGAAATGTCATGCTGGGGCTGTAACAGTTTTTGCCCTGTCCCAGCAGCATGGGAGGTGGTGTGTTCTTTCCACAGCCCACTGGCTCTCCTGTGGTGGGGTGTGCTGGCCTTCACCCTGCAGGGCTCCCATGGGCCTTGGGTTTAAGCTACAGCAATTAAATGCCTAGGTTTTCCAGGATTGCTCTTCCTGCAGCCCCTAGCAGCTTCCCAAGCCTTCTTCTGTGTGAAGTAAGAGTATCAGGTTCACTTTCCCCGGGAAGGCGGCTGCACTGGTCCCACACCACCCTGGCAGCACCTGCTGCTGTGCCGGCCGTTACCATCCCATTCACAACCGCGGTGAGGGAAACACATTGCACAGCCTTCAAGGGAAATTTCACTCTGGTTTGCACAAATATTTATCCCACCTGTTTCCTGCCTGGGCCAGCTCCGGGCCCGGAGGACGCGGTGGGTCACAGGCAGCAGGGCAGAGGAAGCGGTGGGGAATCGGCTCCTTCTCACACAAAGACCTTTGCTCTGCAGGGCTGTGGGGTTTGCAGGGGCCATTCCTCTGTGCCGGCTGTTCATGGCACAGGGCTATGGATGGAATATCTGCTGCAGTGTCCCAGGGCTTGCAGGAGAAGGGCAGGGTGAGGGCAAGGGCACGGAGGGCTGCATGTCTCAGCTGGAGAAGTAAAAGCCATTTGCAACGTTGTTTTGCTTTCACCCAGGCTGGAGCACCTCTGGGGAAAAGTGAACAGACTGAGAAACCCTCACATGTTCCTGACAGGGTGTTTCTGATGGCTGTCACCAGCCTGGTTTTAAATGTCTCTGTTTTTTCACCCAGAAGGGGCCCTTCTCCGGGCTGGAATGGCTTGGAGCTGGAATGATCCCATGGCAGCTCAGTCTGCATCCTCTTTCCCATCGGGTTACCCAGTTACCCCACAAATGGCTGGCACTGACACCTGAAACACCTGCAGCTGGTCACCACCAGCCCTTGCTTTTGGATGGGACAGAAGCAGCAGCAATTCCTTGGCGCTGAGCTGCTCGGGCTGGTGTGAACACCGGGAGCCGGCCGGTGCATGGGCAGTCACATCCACCGCCAGCCACGGGGGCACCGCCCTGCTCAGGAAATCCCTGGCCACGGGGCCGGGCGCCGGGAAGGACGGCTGTGCTATTCTTACCCTCTCCCCTCGCCTGCATCCCGGCTGGCTGCGGGAGACAGGATACGGGCAGGGTGGCTCCGACTCAGCGCACCGGCCGCGGCGGTGAGGGTGCGAGGAACTCGGGATCGGGACGTCCTCCCAGTCCCCTCCCTCGAATTAGCACTACGTCCCGCAGGCAGCTGTTTCCAGCACAGCCCCGGCTCCGTCCGGGGCGCTGCTGCAGCGCTCCCAACACCTCCCGGGCTCCCCCATCAGCGCTGCGTTTCTCGTTTCTCCCCGGCCAGCCCGTGATTCATGCACAGCGCTCACGGAGCCTCCCTGGAAAGCCCCGAGGGCCGGCTCAGGGACACATCTGCTCGGGCGGCACTCGGGCCGGTCAGCACCTGCTCCGGGGCCGCGGCCGCCCCGTCCCCTTCCCGCACATCGCAGCGCCCGGTCCGCACCGCGGCCGTGCCAGCCGCAGGCACCGTGCCGGGCGGAATGCTGGCAGGAAGGGTTTGACTCATGCCGGAGTTAATGAAAACAAAACTCTGCAAATAAATAGCATTCGCACCGTTTCCTTACCGGAACAGGCCCCTGTTTCCTATGCAGGGTGCGTGCCGATGCTCCTCTGGGTGTTTCACCTACCGGGACTGACCCCGCTGCCATGGAGCTGCCTCTGCACCAGGGCCACACCAAGGAAAGCCTTTTCCAAGTTTAGCCTTGGCCGAAAGCAAGTGAAGGTGAGGTGGCAGCTGTGGTGCAGTCCCTGTGCTGGGTCACTGTGAGCAACCCCCAGACCCCAGGGATTTCATCACAGACCTGGACCCCAGCAGGGCTTCATGTTCTGTCAACCTCAGCCAAGCTCGGTAGAAAGCTGGATGCTATTAGGGACTCACCTGGGCTGAGTTTTCAGCGAGCACGGGCTGCTCCTTGAGCAAGCATTGTAGTTTTCAGTCGGAGGGGAGCACAAAGGTTTTACAGTGCAAATCCTGTCCTCGCTTCGTGCTGTGCCCCCACAGCTGGGGCTGAGCTTTGTTCTGCAGCATTCGAGCCCAGGACCTCCCCCTGCCCATGCTGGGCTCTGTCAGCCTAGCCAGGCTCTCAGTCCTTTTGGCAACCTGTAATCCATGCCCGTGGCTAACTGGGGAGCGGCAGGGCTGGGGGACACAGAGCAGCCCCGTGGGATGCCCAGGTGCCTGCGGCAGGATCAGCAGCTCCAACAGGCTGCTGCTCTTCCCCAGAATCGCATCACAGTGTGGCTGGAGAACAGAAACAAGGATTCAATGTCAGCTTTTCCCATTCTTTCTCTCCCTAGTTTCTCAAGTAACTTCTTTACCACTTGAAAAAGGGTAAATACTTATTCCTGGGACTTGGACAGCAGGAATCCCCGTGGTGAGCTGCGAGAGCAGTCTGACTGGAGTGGGCTGTCCTGCACCCAAGCTCACACCGGGTCCCTTTTCTCTTACCCACGTGAGAAATCAAGTGACTGGGTGTGTGGCTGCCTCAGCTGCTCTGTGCGAACCGCTGTGCAGCACAGCCAGCCCTCCCTCTGAAGCCCCTGAGGAAGATGCTCTTAGCGAGGGCTTCTTTGAGCCCCTTCCCGGGCTCCTGCAGCCGGCAGCAGTCCTGGGGAACAGCAGCCTCCGGCTGGAGAGCCCCGAGCGTTTCCTGCTGAGGCAGCACATTCCCGGAGGAGGGAAAGGTCGTGATGCCGGGGCTGCCCCGTCTTCCGGCAGCTGCCGCAGCTTCCTCTGGCTCCCGTCCGGCCTCTGCAAGGTGCAGCCCCAACCTGGCACCGGCGGTGGTCCTGCCCACTCGTCCGAGCTCGTCCCACCCACCCAGAGCAGCCGTGCCCGCTCGTGTCTCCCGTGGGTGTCTGGGTTGGGTTCTCTCGGCACAGGGGGAGCGCTGGCTCGGCCGCAGCCGGACGGGGCGAACCGTGCCAGCCTGAGCCGTGCCAGCCCGAGCCGTGCCAGTCCGAGCCGTGCCGGCCCCTCCGTGGCCGGACGCGGGGGCCTCCCGGCTTCCCCCGTGACACACAGCCCGGCGGGGACAGAGACGAGTCACTTCCCTTCTCCTCCCCCCTCTGTCCTTAGACAAGCGCCACAACCACCATCTCCATTCACCTTCAGCCCCCAGGGTGCGGGGAGCAGGGGCAGGGCTGCCCAGTGATGGGAATGGTGGAGGGGATGGTGAATGGGATGAGGTCTCCATGTGGCGTCACAAGGATGCTTCCCCCTTCTCATGCCTGGACTGCAATTCATATCAAATCGAATTTTGTACCTTCCAAATGACCACATATGTAACAATGTATTACAGTCGCAATGTATTTAGTGCAACATTTAATAGAAAATTCGAAGCAGAAGTATCTAGCACAGTTCTTAGTATAAAAATTGAAGCAAAATGAACCAAAACAATCATGTGGAAATGAAACTTGGAAACTTGTTAAAAAGATCAGGCAGAGACATTAACGTACCAAAACCCCCATCAGTGTGAGTCATTTCGACTCTTCCCCGGGGAAAAAGCACCAAAATGTTCCCGTCCTGGTGAAGTGTTTCACTTCTGACTGCCGAGGTAGGTGGGTCCCAGCACGCAGAAGTGCCCCTCAAAGCTCAGGTGATGCTCTTTTAGTACCAAGAGAGAAGAAACCCAGATCAGCCCCATAGCTGTCGCTTATCATCCCTGGCCAGTGATGAATCAGCTGCAGGTCTCCAAGTCCTGAACTTCCCTGCAGCACAATTTACTTCCAATCTAACTTGTAATATGTTTTAATCGTAATTTTTTAAGAGGCCACAGTGAAGGAGGGCTGACAGTCCCTTGTGGTCCTTGAAGGTGGGTGGGTGCGGGGGTGGCGGGAGGGTTTGTCCGCTGCTGTTCTCGCCCTCCTTTCGCGGGGGATCCCCCAGAGCCCCACCCTGCGCAGAGCAGGGCGGATTTCAGCGTGTCCCCAAGGGGAGGGGGCTGAGGCAGGAGGGCTGGTGTGTGCCCATGGCACATGTCCCTGGGACAGGTGAGCAATGGCAACAGGTGGGCTCCAGAGTGGGAGGGCTGGACCCCCTGACATGGACCCCCAGTGGAGGGTCCCGTCCCCTGCCCAGGGTGGGGGAAACTGAGGCACACACGGCCACACATGAGCCTGTGCCAGGAGCTGGTCTGGGACCTCAGGGCTGCCCCCAGCCAGGGGAGCTGGCACCCCCCAGCTCCAGCTTCCTACTGGGAGAAAAGGGCTTACCTGAGCTTCTTCAACATTCAGAATATGTTTGCTTTGGCTCCGGGTTAATATATATTGGCTTACTCATCTGATAGGAGAGATCAGTGGGCAGAGCTGGCCCTGGACAAAAGACGTGACACGTCTATTTTCTGCCCGTTTCAAAGCCCTGATCCCCGGCAGCAGCACAGGGCTCCCTCTTCTTATCAGCAGCTGATTAAAGTGTCTGAAATTCAGGCTGAACATTTTTGCACATTTTTCTATCAAAAACACAGCCTGCTTTGAGAGGGGGAGCAGGAGTTGTGGCTTTCCCAGCATCCCTGCCCAAGTGGGATGAGAAGCATTGAGTGGGCTGGAGAGGAGGGAAGGAGCTGCCCCTTCATGGCCAGGGCTGCACCTGAAAGGAAGGACAAGCCTGGCCAGAACATCCTGCCCAGCTGTGCCCGACAGTGGCTGCGCCAAGTTCAAGCTCCCAGCTGTCCCCAGCCCTGCTCTGCAGCCTGACCAGCCTCTGGTCCCTGTCCCTGTCATTGTCCCCTGATAACACAAAGAACAATAGCGGCGGCAGCAAACTCAGGGCCAGGGCTTAGGACAGCTGAGCAGGTAAACCAGGAGTGGGATGAAGACAAACACTGCCAAAAGGGCTCCTCCAGGCCCAAGGCCAGGGCCCTTGCAGGGATTACGTTCCCTCTTTCTGGCACGAAGCAAGTGTTTTCCAAACCCCTCACTATCAATCCCAGCAGCCCTGTTTGCAAGAAGGAGTTGTGTCCACCCCCCACGTGCCATGAGGCTGCAGATGGGGTCTCTCCCTGTGCTTGTTCCCCTTCTGTACCCACATGCCAGCTTTGTCACCCGTCCCCCACCACCGCAGGACCCCCAGCGTTACCCCTATGCCAGGATCAGTGTGCCACCTGCTCCTGTGGGACCTGGAGGGCATCCAGGGTGCAGGACCCTCTATAGAAGGCCTCGTCTGTCCCTCCAGGTGCTGGCCATGGCTGCACTCACCACCACGCCTGCCCAGCAGGTGTGAGGGAGTGAGGTGGGAGCAGCAATCATCCATCACTCAGCCTGGCAGCTCCAGCCCTGGCTCACACACCAAGGGGCTGGCTGAGCATCCCTTTTCCCACTGAGCCCAGTGGACTCAGGGCTGCAGAACCCAGCATCACCTCCACCCACCCTTCATCCCCACCAGCACACAGACTGGCTTTTCCTTCTGCCCCTGCTCTCTCGTGGCAGAGTTTGCTGACGTCTTGTAACCAGGTTGATTTGAATTTTCCATGGATGGTCTGGAGTCACGGATAATTCATTATTCACACCTCTCTAATTAAGCAGCTGCCCAGCAGGCGAGGCAAGGCTGAGACCAGCCACATGTCCCCTGGCCAGAGCAGGTCAGCAAGGTTCAATGTGGCTTGAATTTGGGATGTGGTGTCACCTTTTGCTACATGGAGGACACAAAACTGCTTTGATAAACAATGTCCTGGAGGTGGGAGGTGTGAGAACAGCACAGAGGGACGGGCGGCAGCCTTTTGGGAGGGTTTTTCCAAAACTGGAGCCCAACCCAAAGGCCTGCCAGAGTCTGTCTGCTCCTGGGGAAGGACTGGACGTGGTGCCAGTCCCACAGCAGTGACTTGGAGCTGTGCCATCATTCACTGCCCACAAGAGGAGCTCACCAAAGCTCACAGCTGGTGTGTTTGCACTCACCGCTTTTGGAACTGAGGCTCGTCCTGCTGAAATCAGTCACTGACACTACTGTACCTTTTCATTCCAGTGAGCCATGACATAGAGGACCAGTGCGGAAGGAGGGATTGATGCCTGTGGCTGATGGAGCCAAGGCAAGCGAGGCAGCTCCAAGTGGGGAAAGGTGCTGCAGGAGGAGCGTGATGGGCACACGTCCCCGGAGCATCCCCGGGAGGAGGGCGCGTTCCCAGCGCCGCTGATGAGAACTCCAAATGCAGCGCCGCTCTCCGCAGGCAGCTCAGGCAGCCAGGGCCATTTTAATCATTTCCAGATTTGTGTGGGAGGTCAGGGCCCTGGGGTGCTGCTCCATGTCAGTTTTATAAACACGGCAGTTTTTCCAGATGGTCTCTGGCTCCAGCCTGGCTAGCAGGTTGATTGGGCCAGACCAAAATAACAACAGGTGGAGAACAGGCCATGACTGCCTGACGCTATCTCTTTTTTCCATCTATTCCCCAAATGATTTTTTGCTTTACAGAAAACAAGTAAGTTTTGCTGGGACAGAGGCAGGAGCAGCACTGCACTGTGAGAAGAGGCCCCACACCTTCACCGCATGTGTGAGAGCAGCATCTGCCTCGGCTTGTGAAGCCAGGGCGGTGCCAGAGCCAGGGCCAGGACAGGCTGGATCCCTGCTCATCTCCGGCAGAGCCACCACCAGTGTTCCATCCAGCAGTTCTGTAGCCAAAGGATTTTCCTCCATCCTCCCAAGGGGTGCCTGAGTCAGCAGATCAATTGCACACCAGCAGGCTCTTTCATTCCCCCCCCCCTTTATTCTTCTGAGTTTTACAACAAGACTGATTTTTTTTATCTTTTCCATTAACTCTCAAGGAGATTTAGTGCCAACTGGGCACTGTGGCACATGCTGCCAGCACCACACATTTCCAGGGCCCAGAGGGTGCTCCCTGGGTGGCCACGGTCCAGCCAGGACTGCCAGGGTCCAGCTAAGGCTGCTGGATCTGCTGCTTTCCCAGCACTGTGCCAATCCACCAGGACCACTCAGAGCAGGGCCAGCTCCATCCCCTCCAGCTGAAGAACCTGGCAGCACTGCCCAGTGAATGCTCAGAGCCCCAGGGCTGAAAAGTCAGACAGCACAGCTCCCAGCTTTGCCTTTGTGTGGGAGCACAGCCCGTGGCAGCTGTGGCTCCAATGCCCCCTGGCCCCCCACACCATCACCCTCCCAGGGGGATCAGAGCCCCAGTGGGAGCCTGGCCACGGCTGCCCAGCCACAGGCAGTGCTCGTGGCAGCCCGGGCAGAGCTCACAGCACGGAGACATCTCTGAGCCCAAACCCAGAGGGATGGAAAAACCACGGTGGTGCACTGGCGACACACGGGATCGCTCTCACATAGAGAGCCCTTTCATATTTCCCACTCGCCTTCGTGCTAACGTCTCTCTGCAGGCCAAACCTTCCCATACGGGAGACGAAGTTTTGGCCAGAGATTGTGAACTGATTGTGGGCGTAAATAAAAAAGTTGCATGTGCAGCAGTGCCTCGAGCCAAGCCCAGCACATGAACCTCCCGCATCTGCTCGCCCCACGCCCGCTGCGTCCCTGCACGGGACGGGGACTGAGCTGAGGACACACGGAGCAGGGGGAGGAAGAGGGAGATTTCCAAGGGCCCTGCTCAGAGGGAGGTTTCCAAGGGGAGGTAGCTCACATCCCCTCTGTCCTCTTGGTGCAGCTCTCTCTCTCCACCCCCAGCGTCCAAAATCCTCAGCAGCATCGCCTCCTCACTCCATAGCATCAATCTGGCGTCACACATCTTTATTTCCTAAACTGGGGCCAAAGCTTAATTGGCCCAACCCCATCCCTGTTTGACAGCTGGCACTGACACCTTTCTTCAGACTGCCCTGATTCCTTCCATAGGAAGGAATTTGCTCCCGCACACCAACTCCAAGGATTGCATGTCCCCCTCTGCTAATTGCACAATCCCAAAGCAAATCTGGGTAAATGGCCCGCTGTGCTGCAACTGAGCATTTAACTCCAATTTATTCCATGGCCATTAATGGAGAAGAGGCTCCGTCCCATGACCGGCACAAAGCAGTGGCAGGCGAAGGGCCCTGGCACAAACCCACCCAGGCAGGGATGTGCCTTGGGCACGTGCTGCATTTTTGGCCAGCGTGGCTGTTGTGATGGTGCTCCAGGTGGGGGGATCCTCCAGCAGAAATCAGCTCGGGTTCATTCCCCTGTGTGGCACAGGACAAGTCCTGCCTGCTGGAGCAGCAGCACCAACTCCCAGCCCACCTCATCCACTCCAGTAAGAAAGCAGAGGATTAGAAAGGCCTCACCCTGTTTCCACCAGCTCCTAAAATGGAAGTTTGGAGCTCCAGGCAGTGGGTCTGGACAGTTTTATTCCCTCAGGCAGGTAGGCAGCAAATCTGGAAACCCTCTGCAGGGTGGGAGCGGTGGCAGTGGCGTGGGGGGCTCTCCTCCCCCACCCCTTTGTTTAGGAATCCCATTTCTGCCACGTCTAAACATGCCCCAATCCTACAAACACTTCCCCTCCAGGAGAAGGAACAGACCTTTGGCTGATTTTTCTCTGCAGCCCTTTGTGCACACCTGAAACTTTGGGATAATAAGGAATCCCTTGGCTCTGGGATCTTGTCACCTTTTCCATAGCTTAAAGGTGTTATCAGCCCCATTTGTAGATGGCAAACTGGAGCTGTATTTCGGCGATGGAGGAAACTGGTCTGAGCACTGCCCCCACACAATGCCAAGTGCAGCTCCAGCTCCGATGCCTTCTGCACGAGCATGGGCATTCAAAATGTTTTGACAGGTTCTTTTTGTCCAGCTTGCTTTTTACCAGTGGACACCACACCCACTGGTGGCAGCCCAGCTCTTGTCTGGCCTCCACTGCCCTCAGACAGTGGCAAACCTGGAGCCCTACAGTGCAGGGAAGGATGGCTCTGGCTCACCTGTGTGCTTGGGCCAAACCTCTGCAGGGCACGCAGTCTGCTTGCTCCAGACTCCAGGAACACGTAAGAATTTCTTCTCCTGTGGCATTAACATTTTTCTGGATGCTGACACTCAGAAAGAGCTTTGGCAAATGTATTTTCTGGCATAAAGAAATTGTACAAAATCACTGGGTGCCTTTGGAGGATTTGGGAGTTCAGTAACGCCAGTAACCAGTCAGGCTGCAGCCTGTACTATGGGAGTTATAGCTGGAAGAGGCACGCTGTAGATCTCTCTCCAGAACAGTGTTGGATGGAAATTGCATCACTTGGGAAAAAGATATAGAGGGGGAGAGAAGATAAAAAAAAGCATTTCCAATAGGGACATTGGATAGAAATGGGCCCCAAGGCCACCCCAAGCCAGGAGTAGCTCAGGCACCTTCAGCTGCCCCACAGTGTGGTCTGGGGATGGGAACTGCTGTGACCTGACCCAGAACTGGACACATCCTGTTAATATTCCTGCCTTCAGGAGCACTCCCTCCTGGACCCTGCCCTTCCAGGGACATGTCACACTCCAGAAGAGCAATGTCTGACTTGGTAGTTTCTGGACAGTCTCTCTCCCTGGCATCCACTTTTTATTATCGTCTACGCAGGCAGTATGTTTCTAAAATTAATGCACTGAAACTGCACACACACATGCAGGGGGATGGAAATGGGTTTAAACTCCAGCAGACACGTTTGGAAGTGCCAGGATGGAAAAATGCCTCTGAGTACCACGTGACTGTCCCATGTGGGAGCGCCGGGAGGGCTCTGGCACCCTTGGGCACGCAGGGAGGGCACCGTGAGCCAGCTGCCCAAGAGAACATGTTCACACACACGTGCATGTTCACACACACGTGCATGGACACATACACGTGTGTTCTACGCACACAGGACCTACCCAGGTGCCTGTGCCCACACTCCTGCACGCAGCTGACCCCAGAGCTCTGTGTTTGTGTGCACACACACATGGAGATGCATGTGTGTGCATCTCCTGCACTGGTTCGGTGCCGAGGGGAGGAAACAAAGGCTGGGATCCCTGTGGATAAGCGGGGAGGCAGAGGAAGGGCAGGAGCAGCCCACACACCAAGCCACCCGTGGGCTGCCCCACCGCCCGGCGTTCCCAGGCTGCTTCCAGAGGCGCGGGCGAGCGTCCCGTCCTGCCTGCACCTGGCTGCTATTAAGCGTTCAATCAAAAAGGGATCACAAGCCAGATATAACTAATTCGGAGGAACTTTTTTACACAACAAGCCCCTTTCAGTTTGCTTGTTGGGTTTTATATCTAAGGCTAACTCCGGCAGGTTTGAAAATGAGCAGGGCTCTTGGCTCCGGGGGACACGCCACGTTTCCAGCAGACAGAGGTGGGAGTTCTCCTTTGGTGTTTTAAAAATAGCACTACAAAGGGAGGCAGGCTGGGGTCCTGCTGTTGAGTGGAGGGGGTGACACAGCAAGTCTGTGCCCTGGGCCGGTGCAGAGACAGGACCTGCAGAGCTGGAGGCTCTGTCCCCCAGAGGCAGCCCTCCAGTCCTCTGCACTTGTCTTCCACCGTGGTGAGGGTCTGGGTCTGCCAGGGTCTTCTCAGCATGCTGAAGAAGTGCTGTTGCACAAGTGGTGCTCTCAGCAAGGCTCTCTGTGACCTTCCCAAAACTGCATCCATGTATGGCAGACTGTGACCTGGGTCTTAGCACTGGGTGCTGTGGATGGAAGCTCTGCCAGCACTGGGATAGCAGATGATGTGCAGGTCCTGTAGGACATGGCTGGCTTGAGCAAACTGCCAAACCTCCCATGCTGAGCCAACAAAAGCAGGGGGAATCCTGAAGGACACCTGGAGATGAGGCTGTCACCCTCCAGCAGCCTTGTGCCAGTCTTGGGCCCCAGAAAACCATGGGCAGGTGGCAAAACTGGCTCCAAATGTCTCCCATGCAATGGCTTTGACCATATTTCCACAAGGAGCTCATGGTGCCATTAATCACTAGTGACATTCCCTTCTGCAGTGGCAAAAGAGACACATTTTTTTACCAGCTATGAAAAATCCACATTAAAAAGTTCCTTTTCTTCCAGCGTCAGAAAGCCCAGCAACAAACACTGCTGGCTTCTCCATAGACCCCCCTAGATCCCCATCCAAGGGGCAGCTACTTTTCTGAAATCCAGAAAACGAAGGGAATGACAGTAATAGTCACACATGTCCTGCAGCCACTGCCTATGAAGACTTCAGAGGTGCAAGTGCCTCAGCCCTTGTGTGCCCACGAGGGGAGAGAGCACCAAGGTCCTCACACCAGCCCCTTGCTCAGCACCAGGGACATGTCATGACTGGTCTGTCCTGGTCACCCAGCCCAAGACCAGAGCATGGTGATGCTGCTCTGACAGTGGCAGAGCCATTTCCTCAGTTCCACACCATCTCCAGTGTGTGGGTGTCCAGGGATTTATGTGCATGCCAGGCAGAAACCAAAGGCTTCTTGCAGCCTGGAGGGTTCCCATCCCACCAGCCCCAGGAATTCTGTCCAACATGCACTTCCAGGGACCATACCCAAGGCATTCCCAGCGGTGCCCCTCTGCACATGGCCACGCTCGGATGTCAGCTGGGACACACTGCCTGCTAGGGGAAGGCTGCAAGGAGGTTTTAATTTAATACTGGCACTTACCCTGGGAAGAATTTCCCAAGTAGGTGGAAATTCATGATCTCCACCAGCACAGAGAGAAAGGAGGAACAGGGAAGGCATCGCCCTTCTGCACTAATAGTCCTCCTTTCGGGGATGGTTTTGGGTATTTATTCCCCAGACACTGATATTCCTTTTTCCCAGGAATTCTAGCTGGTTTAAAACTTTAGCCAGTATTTGCATGTTATGCACACCAGCTTTTGGCTCCCCATCTGCCTGGCTTCTGTGGTAAGGGGACCCGAAGGACCGCAGGGGCTTTTTGGGCTCAGCTCCGGCGGGAGGGAGCTCGCTGGCCAGCTGGTTTGTTTTCACTCAGAGTCAAACTCGCTGCTTGTCTCAGCGGCTCCCGACTGCTGATCCTCCCACGGCCGCCTCCGGGAGGGCAGGGCTGCACCTCAGCTGGGGTGTCCCCGGGGAGCCCAGCGCTGCTGTGGCCGGGGCGGAGGGACCCTCGCCCCGCCCGCACCCCTCGCTGGGGAGCGGGGGCTTCCTGGCTCCTCGGGATGATGCTGGCAGAGTCCCTCTCGCTGGCCCCAGCCTCTCTTGGAGGGAATTAAGGAGCGGATTTGGCTGGGAACAGCCCCCAGGTTCTCTCACAGGGAAAGGGGGGAAGGCAGATGTACAGCTTTGTCCTAGGAAGGACATTAAAGACCTTGCCCTGGAGAAGCACCAGGGTGTTGGGTTATGGCCAATGTGACTAAGCCTCTGCTTCCTCTCTCCTCACCCCTCTGTCTGCCATGTCAGGACTTTTTAAAAAGCACCTTTAGTTTTGCAATGCTGTTGCTCAGAGCCCTATTACTCAAGGCTGAGCTAGCCCTGTTTCCTTGGGAGCGCTGCATCCCTGCCTGATAAGATAAGCTCCCCAAAGAAAGGTTTTGGGACCCTGACTCACTGGAGAAACTTTCTGCAGCACATTTGTACAGCCTCTAACACACTTAACTATTTGATGGGCTTATCGCTGAAATTCAAATGTTCATCTATGGTCACTGGAGGACAGCCTTGATCCAGGAGCAAGGTCGTCCCAATCAGGTGTTAAGCCAGGAGACTCACCCTATCTGTGCACCTCCAGCCTCCCTACATATTCACAACCCTTTCTCTGTCCCATCCCCAAAACCCTCCTGCCCCAGCCTCCCGTGGGGACTCCCCCAGTCCCGGTGGAGCCTTGTTCAGCTGGGGCTCTGGATTCAGGATTCCATCCCCACTGGCAGGAGCCCCGTGCCTGCTGCCAGCTCCCAGTGCCAGGGTTGTCCATGGTTGTGGCCACAGGCTGCAGCTGGGGCAGCTCCAGGCAGTGATTCCCCATTTACAGGCGGGATCTGGTCCCAGGTTATCTCTCCTGATGCTTCTGGCAGCCCATGTCTGGTTTTGAAGCTGGGCAATAAATCCCCAAGGAGAAGAAGCTATAAGGTTTCCATCCATGGACCCCACAGGAGAAAGCAGGTCCAGACCCCAAATATTTGCCCTGGTCAGCCTGCTTGCAAAGGCACTTGTGGTTTTCTTTTCCAGACACAGTGAACCCTCTAGCCCGAAGGATGCCATCCCTGATTGCATCAGCAGGGTTGCAGATGCAGCTGATACTGTGTGGGGGAAGAAATCTTCTTCCAGGGACAATAAACCCGGGATAACTTTGGGAGTGGTTTCATGGCTCTCAGTGAGTCAGTTCTCTGATAGAAGGGGCTCCAGGGATGCTCTTCACCAGCATCCAAATCCAACACCCTCCCCCTGGGCTGGCCCCAAAGCACCCCGTCCCTGGGGCTGCCTCGGCACCAGCCCCGCTGGGGCGATGAGTGTCAGGGCTCTGCACACCCAGCTGTGCCCAGCTGTGCCTCTGCAGCAGTAGGACCCAGCAGGGTAACGGGCGGCTCTGGAAGCCCCCAGCAACTGCAAATGATCAACCCCAAGGGGATTTTTTTCCTCCCCTCGGCTCTGGAGTCAATTGTCAGCCCTGCTTTTAAAGACACTCTTGTCGGCAGCCTGGCTATGCTTTTCTGCTTCGGAGGAATTCCTCTAAAACAATAATAGTGACATTGTTCCTCACTTTGCTGGCGGTTTTATAGGGCTCACGTTGGAGAAAGGTGACCATGGCTGCCTTTTGGCCACATGTGTTTACACAAGGAAATGCATGTGGGTTTTGGGGTGGCGCCTGGAGTCAGCAGCCGCTCTCTGTACTCCTGACCCTTACAGAGCTGCTTTCTTGCTTCTGGGTACGTTTACTGCACTCCAGATGTGAGCTGGCTCCAGCAAGGCTGCGGAGCGCCAGGGATCTGGCATCCCCAGACTCATCAGTCCGTGGGGTAGAATGCCATGGTGGTTGTTTTAAAAGCTGTAATGCGTCTTGGTAACACATCATGATTTATTCAGCCCTTGTTTGACAGGGCGCCTTTATCAAAAGCCGATGCGAAGCCCGGGCTCGGCGGCGCGGGCTGGAGGGGTGGCGGGGAGCTGCCCCTGCCTTGGGGACGGGCTTTCTGGTGGGGTCCCCACTGTGCCACCCACTCTGAGGGGCTGCATTTGAGGACACCTGTGCTGTGGGTGCACCTCCGCAGCCGGGGGCGATTGAGATGTTGAAGAGACGAGCCCTGAAGAGTTTTGAGCAGCACAACGTCCCTGCTGCTGGCAGCGGGAGCCACTGCAGGACGAGGGGGGTGACGAGGGGGTGACAGTGCCATGGTCTCACCTGGCAGATCCCAGGCTCACAGGGGCCTCCTTCTCGGGCACACGAGAGAGTTGCTGGAAGGAGGGGAAAGAAGTGAAAATGGAACTGGGGGAAAACCAGGGCAAAACCACAGCGGTGCACGGGCAGGGAGGGAGCCCCGGCGGGGGCAGAACACTGGCATGGCTGGGGAGTCCCTGCCCACCCACAGCTCCTGTGCCCTGACAGCTGCCCTTCTGCTGAAACCCTGCTCTGTTCCACTTCTCTGCCCTTCCACCAGATAAACCACAAAACCCGGTTACAGGGAAAAGGGGAGGGTGTGGAGGGTTCACAGCCTGAGAACAGCTCGCTGCTGGCCTGGGCTGGCAGCAGAGAGGAGCTCCAGCAGGGCAAACCCTGCCCCGGGGCCGGGGCTGGCAGACACCGGCAGGCTGTGGGGAGAGCCCAGGATGGGGTGACAGGCCCTGGCACGGCAGGGCTGCCCCAGCCCTGCATCCCTGCCCCAGCCCTGCCTTCTTGCCTGGTGCCTCCGAGGTGCCATTCCCATGGGCACGGCCGGATGCAGGACACTATAGCCCTGGATTAGGAATGAGCCTCTGGTTTAGAGATATTTATTTGCTTTTTATCATAATGGGAAAAAAATGCAACAGCAGATAGAAGAGGAAGGAAAAAAACCCAATCTGGGTCAGGATCTCACACTGGCTAGTTCACTTCACAGTTTAAGTAAATAGTTCTCATCCCAAAACCCTTCAGGGTCATATAAATGTGCCTCTTCACATGGAAGAGACTATTTTGATAGTAGCTGGGTGCCTGATGAATTTGCAACTTTCCCAAACTGTCGGTGTCTAGAATGTGACTTGGTTTTTCACAGTGAGATATAAAATCCTATCAATTAATCTAACTTTTATTGCACCTCTGGGGCATGAACGTGATGTTATTTAAACAAATGGTTCCCATTACCTTCAATTATTTTATAAATGTTTTTCAGTGATTTATAGGCTTCTATTAAATGGACAATATACTTCTGTGCTCCTCGAGGGGGTAAACAGTAATCTAAGTGCTTGAGTTTGCTGATCTTTTTTTCTTTCTCTCCTTCCTTTTCCACAGCATCAGAGGCTGCCGTTTAATTAACGGGGAGGTGGGGAAGAGCCCGGCCAGACGCTCTGCTGACGGCTGCCTTCCCCGGGCAGCTCCCTGCACTGACACCCCATTTGCACCGTACCCCGGGGGTGCTGCCCCCTCCCCATCACCCGGCCGGGCCCCCATCCACCGCCCTGGCCCGTCTCCTGCCTCCTCGCCCCAAAAACACTCGTGCTGCGACAGCGGTGGTTATCCTTGATTTGTTTCCCGGTGTCTTTGCCCACCAGCTGTGCTTGGCTGAGGGGGGCGGCTCCGGCGGGGCTGGGAGCTGCCTGCGCGGTCGGGAGCGTTCGCCGGGGCAGGAGGGACACAGCTCTGCTGCTGCTCGGGAGGGCACACGGCAGGAACATCTCGCTCCTCTCGTTTATGACTGAAGGAATTTCTCCTGCCTGGGATGGAGATAGCCTCATGCTCTGGGGACACACGACACTGCCACCAGCAGCCACCGCTCCCTTGTGCCCCTCACAAAACCCTGAGCCCCAAAAAGGCTGGCACAGGGAAGGGACAACAGATCATTTTTGCCAACACAGGCTCTTCTCCCAGTGTTTTCATTCCAGGCTGGATTTCAGGGGAGGCCAGGGAGGGTCAGAGCAGCGGGACAAGCCAACAGTGGGGACAGCACAGAGGCCACATATCTGGGCGGGGGTCACGCCGGGACGTGGTTTCTGGAGCAGTGACCCCGGCACGGGACCCCATCCATCTCCCTGTCACGGCCCCCCTGCTAACCCTCAGCACTGCACGCTGACAGACAGGACAGCAATTAAGTCCTCGCTGAACTAATTCACTTGAGCCTGTCTACATTTCAAACAGCCCTGAGATAGGCTCTGTTTACAGAGCCTGCCGCCGTTTATTATTTTTTGGGGGGTGCTGCGTGGACCGGGGAGGGGAGATGACATTTGGGGAAGATAAATAGGGCAGAAGACCCTGTAAAGACAAAGGGCTGAGCATGGCCCTGCTCGGCCCTGGGACAGGGCTGCAGAGGAGCATGGGGAGCATTTCCCAGCTCCCAGCTGGGGATGTGCCCGGGGCTGCTCCCAGCCACGCCGGGCCACCCTGGTGCTGCCGGAGGCAGGATCTGCCCCAGCACAGGGCACCTGGAGGGGCTCCATCTCTGCTGGTGAGGACTGTCATCATCTATAGGTGACGCCCGGCACAGCGGGGCCCCAGTTCCACAGACACCCCTTTCCTTCCTGCCTCCTCTTGGGCCATGGCACACCTGTCCAAGCTCCCCAGTGCTCCTGGCGTGACCCTCAGCCCCAGGACCGACCCCCAGCTCAGCCCCTCCGCTGCCCAGCGAGCCCACGACCACCCCCAGAGCCCTGCTGGGGTCCCGCTGGCCACGGGGGCTGGGCCCTCCCCAGGGGCAGTGTTACCATCCTGTGTTCTCCAAAATCACCCCCCCGTTTTCCCAAAAGGCCAATCCCCATCTCCCAGCTAGGGCAGCACTTTTCCAGCAGCCATGCCCAGATTTCTGCCGGGCACTGGCAGCAGGCACAGCCCGACCGGCCACCGGCAGACCCCAGTGGGTGTTTTTCTTGGCCAACAACGACTCCCTGAAAGTCACTAAACCATTGAAAATAGCTAATAAGGTTTCACTTAATGAAATGGCACGAGGCCTCACAATGCTGGTCGTCACTTTTTCCCTTCGCCTCGCCGGCTGTGACAGCCCAGACGGGAATCATCCAGCCCTGCTCCGGACGGGGCGCGCACTGAGGGCGGCTGCAGAGCCACTGATAAATAATGATAATAGAAAAAAAATCTATACCTACCCCCTTGTCTTTCCTTTGCTTAAATCAGGCCATGTCTGGAAGACAAGAACACTGCTCGGGAGTGAGGGTTTGGGGCGATACAAAGGAGAGGCTTGTGTGCAGGGCCTGGCGGGCAGTCAAGGCCGTCGCTGTCCGGGCTGTTTGCACAGCAGCCGCTCCGAAATCGTATTTCACTGCAGCAGCAGAGAGTCTTCATCAGGTTTCTCTAGAGTTGGGCTCGGGTCTATTTCTCGCTGTAAGGTTATTAAAAACACTTGAACCTGAAACAGACTCATTGTGTCCACACGTTTGCTATTTATTATTATAAACAAGGGTGTCAGGGCCATTAAAAATAAATCCAAATGGTAAAAAATGAGCAAGAAATACAAGGAAATGAACTGATTGAAAACACCCATCCCAGTATCCAGGGCTGACAATTCCCACTTGCAGGAATGCCTCTGTGCTAGAGAGAGGGAAAATAACTTCTCATTTTTCTTTTCAACCAAACTGCATCCTTTTCCCAGCTCAGGATGCCAAGCTGTGGGGAATGGAAAGAGGAACAGATCCAACCCCCAGCCCTGGATCCAAACGCTGCTGGGCTCTGGCCGGGATCGGTGCCTGCACACGTCCACTCCCACCGAGGGACGTGAGTGTGGCACCTCCAGGCACATCCCAACCGGGCACCAGGGAACACCGGGACATTCCGTGTGCCCACAGGGGCCTCTGCAAACCCCGGGGGCTCCTCAGAGCCAGGTGAGAACACCAGCAGAAACCCGCTGTCCCCTTTGCAGGGCTCTTGGGGTGTCTCTGCAGCCTGGGAGCACATCCCGAGGCGCTGGCTGTCCTTCTCCCGGTGGGAGGCAGACCGGGGTGCACAGGGAGGGTCAGCACTGGGATGAAGGGTTACAGAGACGCAGAAGGAACGGCATTCAAGAACAAAACCCCAAAAATCTGTGGTTATGACTGGACTGTGGGAGCTGCAGGCACAGACAGGGTTCAGCTGAGCACAGCCGAGGGCTGAATGGTTGGGAAAGGACACTTCAGCACAGCACTCTCTGTAGAGCATCCAACAATGAGTGAGAAGCTGCATCCTGGTGTCGTTCACAGCACAGCAAACACACGGGTGTTACTGTGCACAGCACCACGAGCTGGGCTTGAGGGGTTACAAGTTACCCCACACAGCCCCACACAGCCCCACACCATGGGGCACACAGGGCAGCGCCGTGGGGTGGGTCAGCCGTGGGGCACACAGGGCAGCACCGTGGGGCACACAGGGCACACGGACACCCCCGGCCAGCTGAGGCAGCTCCAGTGCCACCAGTCCCTCCTCCGCCCTGTCCTGGAGGCAGGTCAGGCACAACACGGGGCTGGGACGTGGGAAGTCCAGGCTGGAAAGAGCCGTCTCTGCTCTTGGATTCTCACTCAGAGCAGCACGATGGGAACTGCACAGAAAAAGCCACATGTGGGGCTTTAGCAGAATTATTTCAGCCCAAACCCTGGAAATGTATAGGTTATAACTGCACATTTCTGCCTTAGAAAATTCGATTGCTTGTAAACAGAGGGAACTGATCGAAAGCACAGCAGGTGAACTGACAGTAAAACACCTCCCTGCCAAGCTGGTTTACAAATCTGGTTTCCTAAACTTTTTTCTTACTATTATTACAGGCAATGCTACACCCCGGGCAGGAACACAGTGAGGCATCAGCTGGATGGGTTCAACCTGCAGGTCACTCCCTGGCTCTGCGAACACCCCAAAGCTGGCAGGCAGAGGCAGGAGCAGCTGCTGGGAGCCCTTCCTTCCCCTGGCAACGCTGTTCCTGCACTCAGGGCCCTTTTCCCTCCTGCTCTGCAGCGACAGGGATCGTTTGGACAGATCTGCCCCGGCTTTCTCATGTTTGGATTTTCTGGCTGTCAGTAAATGAAGTGATGGCCCCCAACTTCAGGACCTCCTGTTTGGTGCCCAATACACCAAACATCTGCTGTGGTGGAATTTCTGGGTTTTTCAACCAGAGCTATAAATAAGTTCTGTGTTTAGGAGTTCACTGTTTCAGGGCCGGCTGTCCCAGTGAAGCTGCCAGGTGCTGGATGAAGACACCACCTTACACCAGTCCTTCCAGTCTAAATGTCAGAATTCATTCTGTTAAATCCAACCTAAACACCTGAATAATTTTTGTTAAATCCTCCCTTTTTGCCCATGCCCTTAACACCTGTGACTTTCAAACCTTTCACACTAAAAATCCCCTCCATAAGGAGAACTCCCTGTCTGCACGTCCCTCCGAGCAGCTCTTGGCCATCCCCACAGACCCAGCACGTGTCCTCAGGCTCTGACACAGCAGCTCCAAAGGAAGGGGGCTGAGGTCACCTGCTGCTCTCCCTGCAGGGACCAGCCCCAGGCTGTGAGCTGAGCTCCCTGGACGTGGCCCCAGGACACTGATCCAAGGAACAGCCTCTGCCTCTGCCAACAACCATCCTGCCCCTCCAGCAGGACCTGCCTGTGGTGCAAAACACTGACCACTTTGGGGCTCAAACAGCCAGGTCTGGGAGAGCCAAAGCACTAAAACCCGATGGAAATGATGGAAAGCATTAGAAGGATCTTGTTTCACAGCAGTGGGAGACCAGAGGGGGTCATTTCTCGTCACTCATGTTCAAACACCAAAGCTCATGGGTGGCATTAGGCACATTTCAGGAGAAAAACCACACATCAAAAACTCACTCTGTTTTTTTTTAATACATGTAATAATTAAAACCATGGTTCTACACGGTGGAGTTAATGAAATCCTCCCCTTCTGGCAGGCCTGCACATGCCAAAACCAAGCTTAAAATGAGTGGACAGTGACCCTTCACAAGCAGGGACAGCAAAAGAGCTGTTGCACTTGTGGGGCGAGGGGAGGGGAAGGGACTCAGGCCCCGGGACTGTGTTTTGCTGGGAAGCATGACGACATCCAGGGAAGGAAGGGAACACTCTCAGCCTTCTGGCCTAAATTATCTGCTAACACAAATAATCAAATTCCAGGGCCCACACTGCTCTGGCGCCACTGCAGCAGGGGAGGCGCGGCCCCAGCGCTGCCTGAGCAGGTGGCAGCCCCAGCCTGACCCCCCAGGATATTCCAGGGCGATGCACAAAGTGCTGCTGCTCTCCAAGGAAGCCAGCACTGCTCCAGGATCGTGGGAAGTTTGTAATGGCTCACTCAAGGCAAGGCCTCTAAAGTGTTTATATTCATATGTACATGTTGGACAGCCACTCGCTTGGGCTCAGCTGGAAACCAGTCCAAACAGCTGAGAAACATCTGGCTGCTAACCTTGGACAGCATCTAATCTGGTAGCCCAGGGATTTAAGAGGTCTCTTCGGAGGGACGGAAGTTTGGCAGATCCTTCCCAAGGTCTCTGTTCTGCTGTGGCTGTTTCTCAAGTCCCACTCACTGCTCTGGGACAACACGTACAGCTGATGTACCCCCTGATCCCGCTGACAGCACCGACAGGACTGCACAGAGCTGGTCACACCCCACTGCTGATGCCCAGGAACACTGCTGGAGGGGTGGGACTGTGTGTGCTCCCCATCTCGGCAGGACTCACAGCAGCTCGTTGCCAGCTCACCAAGCCGGGCACCCCTGCCCTGCCCCAGCTCACTGGAGCAGTGTCACCAGCCCTCCAGCCTCCCCTTGGCTTGTCTTTCCTCTGCCTCCACTTACTACCAACCAGTCAGCCCCAGAAAGCCTCCACCACCAGGCAAACCAAATCCTCTTCTCTGTAGATCTGCAGACCACCATCAGCCATTTCAGGAACATGTGGGTTTAAAGCAGCTCTACACAAAGAAGGAGTAAGAGGGGAAATGGCCTGATTTTTGATGAAGATGGCTCAAAGTTTACATCTCTTTTCCTTCCAAAACTCCTGCTTGGTTGTTTTTATCCTCCCAAAGAATCTTCAGTTTTGGCTATCCTGAAACATCCTTTTGTGAGCAGAACGTAAGACACCATAACAGATGTTGAGCAGTAGAGAGGGGGATGAGACTTTTAGACCATTTGACATTTACCTTCCCCTCCCTTCACCCATCAAGGTTCTGCAGGGCTCTCTAGACATGTCAGGGCAAAGCCACCAACAACCTGGCTCAAAAGGCAGAAAATTAGGACAGGACCCACATTTCTGAAAACCCTTTGTACGCTTTATTTAAAAGGAGATAAGGATGAAAAAAGGTGACAAGATACTTGACAGATAAAATGCTGAGCATGCAGTTTATCTCCTTATCCTCCACTGTCATCTTCTGCTCTTTGATTTTTGTGACAACGAATGTGGGAGATATCAGGGAAAATGTAAAGGCACAAGCACTAGGGATGTAGCACCAGAAGGGAGGACGAGGAAGAAGATACTCAACAGGGGCTAAAAAAGCCTCTTTCCTAACAGAGGCTGAGCATGCTGGCTCTGGTCCAACAAAGCACTTAAGCATTTGCCTAACTTAAATTTGTCTTTACTGGGGCTCTTCACAGGCTTAAAAGTTCAGCACATTCTCCAGCCATGTGCTGCAGCACAGCCAGAGAAAACGAGGAGCTATTAAGGGACCTGAATCTCAGTCAGCAGCCAGGTTAGTGTGCGCCGGGGGAGCACACCAGCCAAAGAGTAATGCAACATGGCAATTCCACTGACTTAGGAAAACTCTAAGCCATCAGAAAAAGCTTATTAAATATAAAACATCAAGTAAAAAACATTAGACATTAAGAATCACTATTGAATTCTCTTCAGCTTCTTGCACCTCAAGGTAGGTACAGCTCGACACAGACACATTTATTTACAGGTATGTGCAGAGCTGGGACCCCCTCGTTGCAGGGTAAGTCAGTGCCAGCTTGAAACATACCACATGGAATCCACAGTGCTGTTCCTTGGTGCAGGAAACACTGTCCTGTGGGGGAAGCCCCGAGCTCAGGTGCTGAAGGGCAAAGGGCCACAAACAGCCCCGACAGTCCGGCACGACACGGCAAGAGTTTGGCAAAGGAGCACGAGCACATCCCACTGCACATCCCACTGCCTGGCAGTGCCACAGCAGCTCTGGGCTCGGAGATAAAACACCAGCACGAGCCACGGGCAGCGGGGGAGTCTTGGGGAGCAGCTGCTGACACTTTCTGGGTTCAAAATGATGACTAGTGATAGTGGAAGAATCTTACATTGTAAATATGAAGCACTGCACAGAGTTGGAGGAGCAGAAAGCACAAACAAGCACATACTCCCTCCCCACACACACACACAGAGCTTAATCACAACACAGCAAGAATCAACCAACCATTAGTCTTTATTAACAATCAAAATCTCACTGCGGTGCTGGTATTCCCCAGCAAGTTAATGCCTGTACAGTGAGACAGTCACGATAAACAGGCTTTTAAAATTGAAATTGATTCCGGATAAATATGAAAAGTGGTTCCCAGAGGAGGATGTAACGCTTGAGCCGAGCAGGTTGAGCCAGCCCCAGCCTTGGGAAGCTTTCTGGCTCCCTCTGCCGTTTGCAGCCCGGGGCTTTGGCAGAGCTCAGCACCTCCGCACAGGGAGGGCTCAGGAGCGGCTCCTGCCCAGCCCAGCCTCGCCCCAAGGAACAGCACTGCTGCTACAGCCACTCCCTTGTTATCCCTTCACACCTTACTTTAAAGAGACCCTGGTTCAGCACAACACTTGAAGGGGATCAGCGAAACGCTTTGCACTGCTGAGTGCAGATCAGCACAGGTACAGCACGGCTCGGTTTCCACACCTCACTCCGGAGGCACCAACCAGCACCGGGCTGTGGTGACCGGTCCCTTCCACCGGGCAGGTCCCCCACGGCCAGAGCCACCACACACACTTCCATTGGCAGCTGATTCCCTGGGCGTTATTTTTCCACGCTTCTGCTGACTGGTTGAGTGGAACAGCAGCAGAGCACTGACGTGTCCAAAGACTGCAACTCCCAGGGCAGAACATTCACAGTGAGCCAGTTTCTTTACAAGCAGTACCCAACTCTGTATGGCACATGCAGTTACCAGTGACTCTTGGCAGCACAGCTCCCAGGCAGGATGGAACACGCTAACCTGCACATCCTGCAAAGCAAACCAGACACTTCCAAGGCTTGAAAATCATTCCTTAAAGTAGGAAGGTCTATGGAGGCCCCCAACACACACCAACCACGGCCTCCTGCAAAGGGCAAGGACACCCTGATCAAGCACCCCACTGTCAGTAACCACGGGGATTGTCCTGGTGTCCATTTACCACCTCTGACATGAAGCTATTTTAAATAAACACACACACATGACACTGACACAGTATTAGTCACATTGTCTTCACAGACACCCTCCTGCCCCAGGAGGGAGCATTTTTCACTCCAGGCCAGAAACCAGCAGAGAGTTTCACAGAATTCATTCCCTTTTTCATTCCCAGCCCAGGCAGAGCCTTGTTTCACCCCAACACTGCAGTGAGTGCACGAGGACCTTCCAGCAATCCTCTGGAGACACTTTACACTTGGAGAAGACGAAAATTTCACAGCTCTGTTTTTACCCAGATCTGAAGAGAAGCTCAGCTTGTTACACTTCACTGAGTGAAAACACTTAAAACTTCAGGTTGTGAAACACTCCTTGACAGACAGTGTAACATGCAACAGGATTCAATGTCCTGGGGACAACAGCACAGCAAGGCCACAGCACTGACAGCACAGGGACCTGGGCACCCCTTTGGGCAGTTCCTTGGCATCACCTGACCCTACCACTGCCAAGGCTGGGGTAGCCTGAGTTTTAAATAAAATTACAGATGCTCCTTGGCACAGCAGCAGCAGTTGGACAGAGACAATTGCCTTTTGCCACCAGTTTACATTCTGTCAGCTAAAGGTGATCTGTAGGAAGATACTTCCAACAAATCAGGAATTCCATAAGGGATCAAAATTCTAAACATAAATACAATTAAAGCCTTCTAATATTAATGCACACTTTTTATTATATTAAAATCAGGCAATGGTCTGATACAATAAAAAGGCTGCTTATGGAATACTGTTATGTTAAACTTTCAGTACAGAGGATGTTAAACCCTTACAACTAATATTTTCCTCAAAAGTTAATGGAAACATCAATTGTTCATTGACTTGACAGCTGCTGCTTTAAAATGTGTTTATTTTTACTCTTTTTTTTCCTTTTTTTTTTTCCTTCTTTTTTTTTTTTTTTTTTTTTTTTACACAAACACTGAATTTTTCATAAAACTTAAGAGGACACACTAGGTTGGTTTCTGTAAGCTTGCATCCACATTGCAGCAGTTAGTGGTCCAAAACAGTAAACCAGAAAAGGCAGTGATTTGCCAGGATGCAAAGCCAGTAAAGGTCCTGCTGTACCACACCTCCCCAAAATCTTCACTGAAGAGATTTCTAAGACTTACAGAATGCTAACAAAATCTACCACTCGGATTTGATTTGTCTGTAGTTGTCACATCTTTAGAAGAGCCAAACGCAAGTGCAACTGTTTGTTATTTAACATTCTTGGGTCAATCCAAAGCACCAAAACACAACGATTTGAGTGTAACTGGAGTGTGCTCAGAACCCCTATGTGCAGTTTCCCCCATTCAAGTTTGGCAGCAGAAGATCTGGGCAATCCTGGTAAATTACTGCTCTTTTCCCCAGGTCAAAGCCTATCTAAGAACGCCGTGGCCAGCCTGGCAGAGTGGCAGCAGTGCTGGAGGGAAGGGAAAACCCACGGATACTCTTGTTTTCCAGGCTGGTGAAGACTGCATTTGTAGCAAAACCGAAATGATAAGCAAGAGGGAACAGGTCAAGTCGTTGCCCCAACACTTACCCCTGGGCCAGGGGCAAGAAGAGTCACCAAAAGGGGCAAAAAGAAAGCAGCGCCCCCACTAAAAAGAGGGGAAGAGGGAAGAGATTAAAAGAACCCTGAATCCCTCACCCAAAGCCCATGTCACTGGTGATGGAGACCAGGAAGAGAAATACAATCTATGCCTTGGCCAAAGGAAAGAAGGAAAGCTTGCCCCAGAACATCAGGGCATTTAAAAAAAAATAATTAAACCCCAAAACGACCACAGTCACATTCAGCCTTTACTAGAGCGAGCACAAAGGGAGGGATGACTGAGGTTAGCACACATCCCCAGTAGTAGTCCATACAGCCCAGTGGAGCACTGGAAGCAAAAACCTTTGTGTCTACTCTAATAAATAGCCCTGAGCTTCGACTCTATTGCAAAAGACAGAGAAAGAAAAAAATAACCCAGGCCAGACACACAGCAAGGTGATTGTGGGATGGATCCTTTCACAGTTAAGTTGGATGTTCCACACTGGTCTTGACAGTAATAAATTCAAATAGACTTTTCCTGATACCAGAAGTTCAGCTATGTGGACA
Organism: Formicarius rufipectus; assembly: GCA_013399695.1. Lineage (NCBI taxonomy): Eukaryota > Metazoa > Chordata > Aves > Passeriformes > Formicariidae > Formicarius > Formicarius rufipectus. The sequence goes on from VXAU01001873.1 coordinate 820,504, forward strand.
GTGGTTACACGACAGGATTATTTGTTATAGCACAACTTATATTTCAAATGAAAAAAAATTAGTATCATTTACAGTATCTCAAGAAAAACCTCCTTTGAATGGGAACTTCCTTTCCAGTATTTTGAGGTCTACAAGATGCATCTAGAAAATTTACTACTGTGGAAAATGAAGACAGCTTAAATTGAATAAGGGGGGGCATGTTGTTTGCTTTTTGTTTGTGGTTTGTTTCTTTTTTAATTAATTGCTGTAACATTGTCCTTCAGGTGGCTGAGGAAGTTTCATATTTTCTTTAGACATCATTAGACGCCGAAGCTCTTGCAGAACAACTTTGATACTATAAGAATTCTGCCATTTTGCTAGGACTGATATGGCTCTGGGGTCCACCTAAAATAGACAAAAAGACCATTCCTGTCAGAACTGGCACACTGGATACACTTAACGCCCCCCACACCCCCACCTAAACATGAAATCTGAGTCGGAGAAAGCAAAGAACACAAAGTGTTTTCCCTGAAAGCATAATAAATCTCCACTTGTCCACCTCCCTGTTCCTCCCTTTCCTTCTCCTCCTCCAACAAACAGCACCACAAGTAATGAGTAGTTAAGCAAGTTACAAGTATAAACAAAGCATTAGAAGCAGCACATAAAAGCAACATGAAGAAAAGCAAAAAACTTACCACTCCATTAGAACTATTTACTCCATTCATATTAATTTTTGTTACAAATCTTACAAACGGAGGTGCTTCTGGATACTTAGGCCCACATTCTATTTTAAGGCTGTATATTCTGTTTTCATAAATTGTCTGAGGGGAAAAGAAAGGGAAAAACAATTACATCAGGCAGTTCAGTGAGCATTTGGTTAAAGCAGTGGTTACTCTAGGAACACAGGAACTGCTAAACATAAGGGCAGCCAGTTAGATACTATGCTGGCTGCCTCTATTTTGGGTTCATTTGATATTAATCAGAGTATCAAATGCTTCCTCTTCAGAGTAATCAATTCTACTGGTCTTTTAAGTATCAAACTTTCACATGAGGAAATTAAGCTGGCATTGCTTCCCACTCACCAACTCAAATGATTTTTCTGACCATCACAGAGCTCAGATATAACTTTCCAGGTAATCTTTATAAAGCAGCTTTTATCAGTTTACTAATCACACACTACCTTGAAACCAAGGCCACAGCTTTAGCTGGTTTAGTCAGCCCATCCTAGAACTGAACTTGAAAAATATTCTTTGGTCATGAACCTGCTGGTTCTCAGAAAGGGGAAGGCTCCAAGATCCAAGAGATTTGAAAGGACATCCTGATCCCCAACAGCCCTATCACTTTGTCCCCACAGCAGGAATGCTGTCACACTCCCAGCTAACAGAAATCCTGGATCCTGGGCTTGTTACTAACTAATCAATGGGTACAAAGAGACAAATGTCACAACCCTACATTGATTCTTCGGTAACTCAAATTAATTAAAACAAACAACAGTTAATGTGACTGCATTCTGAGCACTATGGCCCAGAGCTGCAGCTGAGCTGGGCAGTGTAGGCAGCTGGCAGCCACACCACAGGAACAGAACCACCACAGGGAAGTTCAGGCAGACAAGCTCTCCAGATTTAGAACTTCTGACACAATTTCCTGCACCTTCAATACTGCAATGAAGACTAAACTCCCAGGGCAGTGACCATTAGCAAAAATCCAGATGCACCCGTGAGTCCAGAAGCAGCTCCTGCTCACCTGTGGCACCTGGGCATGATGGCCCCATCAGGACCTTAGGAGTGGCTGCCCAGTGTCCTAAACCTTGTTAGTGGAAAACTGCAATCCCTTCCCAGGCCTGCTCTGACCCTGAACAGCTTAATACTTTCTTCAATATTAGTGAGTGTTTTGATGCACACCACTAGCAAAATGTAAGAAATTCCTGATCCAGCTGCTTCTCACTTGTGCCAATGAAGTGTCTTCAATCCCACCTGCACGCCCAGCAGCAGGACCAGACCCCAGCCACTCCTCAGCCAGACAGCCTTTTACAGGCCCAGCCAGGGTGCTGGCAAACTGGGCACTGCCACAAAGTTTCGGGGAAAAAAAAGGCATCCATCAGCTCTGCTTGGCCTGCCCAGATCTCCTGACTGTGCCCCTGAGCTGCCTCATGCACAGAGCAACGAACAGCCCCAAGCTTTGAGCAGGGCTTTGGGGTTGCCCCATGCAGGGAGTGGAAGCCTTGGCTGTGCACAGCCAGTATTGAACACGTGCAGGTAAAGCTGAAGCCCTGACAGTGCCACTGCTTTTAGCCAACGTGTATGAACGTGGCGAACCTCTGGCTGTGGAACCATCACAGGGACCCTGGGAAGGAGGGACACTCAGGGCAGCAGCACGCAGGGAACTCTGCACCACTGCTCATTCTCCAGGGTGTCCAACACAAGATCCTTCCACCTGCTACAAGTGTGACTGCTTTCTGCCCAGATGGAATTAGGACTTTCCACAGCCAGCATTCCCACATCTAATTAAGAAACAAAACAGTAATAACTGAGTATGAACACTGTTAAAAGCAGGACACCCACCAAGTAAAGAAGAACTGCTGGAAGTCCCCAAAATCTCTCTCAATAAAGCCTGTTGCCTTCAAGCAATAAGCTCAAGAGAAGTCAAGACACTTCTGGAAAAAGATCTGTATTCCTAAGTGGGTCAGAAAGACAAGAGAGGCAGAACTGAATCCTCTCCTTTGATTATCCTCTCAGCTTGGTTTGCAGCATGACATGAACTGCAAACTTCCAGCACTGCTGGCAGGGCAGCACGAGTCTGTTTGCACATCTCAGTCCCCATTTCATTTTCTAAATTAGATTTCAAGGTTGTTTAAATTTTCCATAGAGTGCATGCACACTGTGAGCTTTCTTCACAGCCTTCATGCAGGCTCATTAGCACTCTCCTAATGTACTAAAATCAAATGCTGCTCTAGAAAACAATTTGGGCATATCATAAACAAAATGATGTGACTGGGGAGATGTTAACAAAGGCAGACAAGAAGTAAACAACACTCCTGGATGAGATGGAAAATACTGCATGTGTAATGCCATTAGAGTGTACATTCCTGTACAACCTTATTGTATGTCAAAAAAGGCACTGACAGAATGGGAACACACAGGGCAGAAGCATGACTAAAGGTCTGTAAAGACTGTCATATAATGACCCTGGAATTATTGAGAAGTGACACTGAGACCAGATGTAGAAGACAACATCTGCTACTGCAGGAAGAATTGGCTTCCTGCACTCCATGGAAAGGAATTAAGGAAACAGAACAGTGAAACAAAACAACAGACAAGTTCTGGTTTTAGAACACACAGATAAGTCCTCAAGTTCATTGCCAGAGTGTAGACCCACAGTTCAGTAGGGCTTGGGGGGACAAGAGAGAGAACAACACTACTACAAAGACCAGTTGCATTATAAGTTGCTGCTTTGGGAAAGGACAGTCAGAGAAGGAACTGAATTCGTTTTTTGAGTTTCCTGAGTTAGCTGAAACTCTACAGGAGCAAGTCAGAACTGCTGCAATGAAAACCAACCCATAAACTCACGGAAGAACAGCAAAAAGCCCAGCAGTGCTGCACAGAACACCCCTTGTAGCTGCATGAGCTCCACATGTGACCTCACTAGTCAAAGGATTTTAAACCTTGCAGTATTCAAGAGTACAGGATACTAGAATTCTGGGATCTCAAAAGTTATGTCTTAATGGATCTGCAAACATAAAGCAGATATGTAACATAACCAACAGAGAAAGGCACTAAAATATTCCAAATTACAAGCAAAAAGTGATATAGTACATGAAAACGATTATTATACAGAACCTGGAATTTCAACATAAATCACTTCTTAAAGTTTTTTGGTGTGTTTTTTTTTTTGTGTGTGTGGTTTTTTTGTGTGTGTTTTTTTTTTTTAAACTCATTTGACTTTTGTTTGTTTTGTACTTCAGTGGTTGGATTTGGAGAAGAAAAGAGGGAAAAACACCCCTCAAAGTGTACTATTTGAGTATTTAACTGGATACTTACTCTTGGAGGCCCAATAATCATCCCTGTCCATCTTGTAAGTGTCATATCTTCATCATCTTCAAGGCCCCAGCTAACTGTTCCATCCCCTACTCCTTTCTGACCTTCTTCAAGTTCTTCCAAAAGACGAAAATTACGAGGAACTTTTACTCCTGAAACAATCAGAAAAACATTTTTAGTTGAGGCATCTAGTAAAGAAACAGAGCTAGACTAAAATTCCTGATACTTACGGTCATTTGACAGAAAACATTTTAGGCAATACCATAAAAATATTGTCATTCAAAAAGCAGTGGTATTTCAACATTATGAAAAAGCTATCCCCATATTTAGCTTGGATTTTACAAGCAAAATCAAGGTGTCCCCAAATAAACATGCCAGAAGGCTGACAGGCCACATGTTAGGGCAGGCAGCAAAATGAAAGCACATCTCTGTTCCCTCAATAGTCCACCCAGTATTATGGGGCTCTAATTAATATATGCCTATTCGGTTCACAGCATGAAAATGTAGAAGATTCTCCAAAATGACACCACGAGAGGCTTCACATCACTTGACTCACTCAAAGCTTGTAAAATCCCTTTCAAAGTAAATAAAACTCTTTCATAACATTAGTAGGTTAATCTGAAGTTAATTGAAGTGGGCTTTGTCAGCAGCAATAGCATCCTCTGTACTTATGACCTCCACCACCAAGGAATTTCAGCACTTTAACTGCTGGCACATTTGTCCTCAAAACAGACAGCAAAACAGGGACATTCTCTTATCCCCACTACACTAATGGAAAACAGTGGCACAGAGAGCTTAGGTGGCACATCCCAGGCCACACTCTTAAGTCAGTGGTGAAGGAGAATCTCAAACCCAGGCACCAGGGCCTTAATGACTTGCTCTTCTTCCAGGTATGTGCACCTCAGGTATCACAAAATAGCAACACACCTGAGGCCACCACTGCTCCTTTCACTGGGTTTGTGGGGTCAGTGCTACAGGGTTGGTTCCTGTGGAACTAAAGGAACTAAATGTCAGAGATGATTTTGCTGCAGAATCAGAGTTGTCCAAATTTTATTCACTACAGAGCATGTATGAAAGCAACCAAATCAGCAAATCACTACAAACATGAATTTGTTGGCCAGTTTGACACACACCCCTAAGATGGTCACGTTCAAGAATGTTCTGGGGAAGCACAATTAGTAACACAGCTGCAGCAGCAGCATGATGAGGAGCCCAGACCCAGCAGAGTGGTGTCCACAGACACCAGACCTGCACTGGCAAAAATCCTCATTTGGGGTCTGCCAGCACAACTCCTGCACAGCTCTGTGCCAAATCCCTCCCAGCCAGCCCGTGCTGTTACCATGGCTGCTGAGGAACGTGGCTCTTTGGCTGCAGAAGGAAATGAGTCAGTTGGGGCTGGTGAAACCATCATCATGAGAATGCCCCGAGCACCAAACCCTGGGTGGTAACACGGCCTTCTGGGTACCACTGTCACATCCCCTGCATAACAAACGCCAGCATTTCCCCTCCCAGAAGGTCTTAAAAGTATGAAGTGTGTATACTGTGTACCTCAGGCACATGAAGGTTCAAGTGTGCAGGTCCTGCCTGACCCATGACAAGCCACGACCTTTTTGTCTCTATTCCCAATGCTCCTCTCCAGGCTATAGTCTGGGGAGGCAGAGCAGCCCAGCTCCAACACTGGGCATAACACAGCTGGGGGACAAGAGAAGCAGAGGGAGCACGAGTTGAGGACAAGGTGCCACTGTCGCTCACACACACCCCACCCTGAGCCCTCCTGCTCCAGTGATCAGCCAGAGCCCTCAGAACACCTGCCTGGAATGTGCCACAGTGCCAAACAAACATCACGATGCTTAACAAGCATCCCCTCAGTGCTTCACTGATTACCACCCTTCATATTTATCAGTGGTACAAAGACAAATTACTGACATTTACTTAGACCAAACCAAATAACCCAGGAGGAGCCAGCTTTATGGCAGACACAGGGCACACATCAAAGGAGACAAAAATACTACCTGTCCACCCTTCCTCTGAGCACCACCTCTGAGTGATTCCTCTGAGCATCACACCCTGTTCACTGAGCAAGGCAGAAATCCCACTTGGAGAAAACTCAGCATGTAATTAAAAATGACATCATCAGGTATATATTCAAGGAGGCCACAACCCAGGCTGAAAGGCAGCCTTAGTTCTGACATTTGCTAACCAGAGCTAGGCTTGGCTTTACAACCCTACTGGAAGGGAAGGCAACTTTACTGCTGAGCTCTTCCCAGATACAGCTGCTCTGATTCAGCATGAATTCAGCATGAATCAGAGCCATAAAAGTCACACAGGATCTTACAGTACTCTGGCAGGTCTGAGGTCTCCAGAGAGCTGGCGAGTCATACTGTACGCTGGCTCCTATCACACAGGAAACATTAACAAAAATGAATGTTAATTCCACAGCAACTCCTCACTTGTGAGCACTGCAGGGGCATGATGGCAAAGGGAGTGCTCAAAGGAAGCATACGCATTCGAGTTTTTATGCACTTCACAGAAAATAAAGTGATCATGGGAGATAACTGGTCGTTTTACAACCAATGACCCTGTCCAACAGCATCGCTGTCTTCTAAGAATATTTTATACCCGTGTTCAAGCTCAGAGGTGTAACATGGAGGACCATCACCTCAGCCACACAGAAGGTGGTGATTCAGGTTCCTCCCTGACATTTTCAGAAGAGTCATTCAGCAGAAAGAAAATCACACGTATACACACAGAAGACAATGTCTGCATTATCATAAATGCTACAAATAATTTCTAAATAACCTGCCCTTAAGCAAGGCAGAAGGTAAGACCAGACTGGCCCTGCTGGTCAGCCTGGAAAATTGCACAAGGCCACTAAGCCAAGCCCATCTCCTCTTCCCTTGCAATGGCCTGGGGCACTCATGGTCCACTACCACATCCTGCCAGGACCTGAACCTCAGAAGCCACATGGAGTTTATCACTTGTGGTCACACACAAACACATCACCATCGTGTTTGCTGCCCACCAAGATTCCTAGAAAGAGATCTGATTTGTTCTAGGCACACACAGTACTTGCCATATGACTTCCATGGCTAAACCATGGCAGATGCAGAGCCAGGAGATGTCCTGTGGCCACTGAACAATCACGACCTGTGTTCCCTCCTCCCACCCCTCAATAAATACCTTGCATAACCCTTTCACTCAGCAACCAGACCAACCTGTTTTTCTAAGAGCCCTTCATTTAACACAAGGAAACCTAAATAAAGTGAGAGGCAATTAAAAGGTAATCAGCTTGTCTGAAGAACTTTCAGTTAAGCATTTTGTCTTTATTATGGTTCAAGATGAGCCAAATAGCAGCTTTACATGAAACAAAAATACAGCAATATCTCAATAACTGCTTCCTTACAGCTTGCCTGACCTCAAAGAAATACTCCCAGAAATTGAGCTGAAAATATATTTCAGAACCAAAGAAAATATTTACTATTAATCACAATGGCAAACCTTAAAGCTAAATGGTAACTGTACTGACCAGGTGAGACCTCTAATGCCAGCCTTGTACAGTCCTAAAAGTTCACCTTTAAATAATGTGCATTGGTGAAGCCTCAACCCTACACACCAGCTACATAAAATTAATGAAATCACCTTATGGCAACTAAAGAGCAGAACTAAACCACAGAGTGAGCTTTCCAGCAAGGCACGATGTGCACCTTACACTTTACAGAGCTCAGAGTTGCAGTTATGCAGCTGCTCAGTTTGAGTGACATTGTGACATCCTCTTTGGCCTTCAAGAGAATGAGGACCTTCTGTTTTCCTGGTCAGAAACTCCCTGACACCTCACAACCCAGCTGTCTGCTAAAGCAGGGAGCTGCAAGACAGAGCCAGCACACTGAAAGGGGGACAAAAGGAGTCTGACCGTGTCTGGTCAGAGTCTCACTAAGGGAAGAACAGAATTGTTCCTGGAAGGTGGTTAAATGTCAGCTTGGACTTTGAAACAGCTTAAAGCAGCTCAGATTTACCTTTCAACACAGCACTGCTAAAGACACACAGATACCCTTACAACAGTTTTAAGAGTGATCCTACCAGACTGAGATTTCTCTCAAATCCACATTCCCAGAAGTTCACAGGATGTTTGTACCAAGTTAAAAACGACACGTTCTGACAGACTATACTTTTTCATCTTTCCATTCTCCTCAGTTACACAACAGAAGCAATTCCAAACCCAGGAACCTTAGAAGCTGAGAGCAGCACAGTGAAACCACGTGGGCAAGGAGCCTTTGGAGCAGATCCTCTTCTCAAACATTTTGGTCAGTGTCAGTAGAACAAAACATACACCTCTCAAAACTTTCTCTCCATTCTACAGTGGAGTTCAGTTAGAAGCATTTCTCTTCAGAACTAAAGCACAGGGCACAGCACACCTCAGCAAAGCACCCAGAAAGTGCACTTCACCGGAATGGGGCTCTAAAGAGAGGAGCAGTCTTTTGCTGAAGGTTTCTCAACATCTTCACTGATAACAAGTAACTTATCAAACTGGCCTTTATGGACAATTTAAACTCTGATTTCTGTTTTAGTTCCTGATTTAGAGTAACTCAAGGGAGCTGAAATCCAACAGCTTTAAACAGCTCTGTTGCTCAACACATTAAAGCACATTCTGTTGGTTCTTTCTGTGTATTCAATACTCAGCTTTAATTACATCCCTTCCAATATATGTCTCATCTCTTTGCAGAGACTGCAACTACTGCCAACTGGATAAGCTTATCCTTGCAGCAATGGGATTGTAAAAAATACGTAAACCATTCCCTGTCACTATGGCATATAAAGTTTGTGAAGTGATGGAATATTTAAAACTGAATACAAGGCTTTCAGCAATTGCCACAAAAGCTTTTGGAAGATAGGAACTTTAGATTTCTTGCATCATCTTTACAGTCACAATTTCCACTCTGGTGATGCAGATGGGTACTGAGGTATTGTGCAGACCCAAAGTAACTTCCTGTGCACTTGAAACAATCTGAGTATTTTCTGTTCTAACAGAGCACTGGTTCTACCTTTCAGTATCTCAGGCAGGTTACTTGGGAAGAGTTTCTTGGTCTGAGGCAGGCTGGCAGCACCACCAAGGCCAAGTACAGCTTTCCTGCAGTAGCAGAGTTAAAATCAGATGATTTCTGTCCTTGTATCACAGCTGAAAAGCAAAACACTTCCAGTGCAAATACAAGTGACTCTAGAAAAGAAGTCAGCCTGAACTGGTGCCCTGGACCAAATCTCTGCAGTAAATCTCAGGAGGGAAACCCCCACCATTTCCTCTGGCATTGTGAGAAGTGGTGCTGACTGAGAGCTGCTCTCCTGCTGCCCCTCTTGCCCAAGGGATCACTGGGTTTTCCCACATCCAGCCCAAAGGGGAGGGAGGAGCAGGGATTTGCAGACAAGCCCTGAAGAGCAGGGCTGGCACAGCCCACACTCAGGAGGACAGGGCACAAACCCTCAGGAGGGGGAAGCATAGTAACTTCATCTCTACTTGGAATAGTTAAAACACCCTCACAGCCTGAAAATCCCACCCTTCCAACCCCTCACCAAAGCTGTCAGTATCACATCTTCCATCATCCCCACCTGCTTATGTGTTTAATACACTAATGATTAGTTTTAAGTTCTCAGCCGGAATAGTGTTCTTCAAATATATTATGTATTTTGTATCATTGTATATGAAAACATTCAACTGAGTATCATCTTGTAGGAGTTTGGAATTTTTATTTAGTCTTCTGCATCCTTCTATTGCAGTACACAAAGCTCTGCTACCAGCTCCTCTAGCACCTGCTACTGCAGTCCCTCTCAGTTAAGAAGCCATAATTTATCTTCCATTTGCTCTTCAATGACTCTTTCCCTACCCTTGAGTATTTTACTTACAGACTCAGAGGGCACTTGGTGGCTGCAATAATCCCTTTGAGACAAGAAAGGCTGTTCCTGCTGTGCACTCCAGGGAGCCATCGGGGGCTATTTCCAGGGGCAGCTACACCTGCAGCCTTCAACACACAGTTTATTCTTACTGTAAGGCCTTATTTGTTTTCCACAAACAGAACTTTGAGTTTACAGAGATGTTATAGGACCCTCAACAGTTACAAACACATGCTTTTAGTACACGGTACCAAACCTGACCCATGCCCTTCTGTTAGGAGCATTAAGCCACATCTATCAGCACCACCATGGCCATACACTGAATTAATCATTCCTCTGCAGTTCTTCACATACCTCTGACTTAGATTAACTTAAATCTGGGCAAACCATTTTACTACTAGTTCTTCCAGGCTGTTGGTAAACACAGTGCCTCACAGCCCTACAACACACCCACTAAACTGAACTATGAGAGAAAAGTGAGTTAAATGTAGTCATTAATCTCTTCCCAGGGTGAAAGTTAGAGAAACAGGATCCCACAGGGAAACACAGCCAGATTCTGACCTCTTATAATACCCAAATCTGTAGGACAGCAACATGGAACAAGCTACATAGGGTTGGGGTTTTGCCTTGTCGATTATTTCTACCTGTTTATTAAATACAAATATCTAATCTATCTACCTGTCTAATTGCCAGGACCAGCCCTATGACATTTTTAAGTGACAAGGACATTTGCAACCACTTCTTCCTCTGGGTCAGTAGCTGCTTTTGAAGACAGAGTGAGTATTTTTCTTCTTCACCATCCACTTGAGCTCTTTTGCTGAACCACCACAAACTCAGGATATCACCCACATTCCAGTGTTTCACAAACAAACAGGAATACATTAAGATTCCATGAAACAAGTACCAGCAAACTCTGTTTTCCAGATGAGTGGAGGCAGTTCCAAGGTACTTGCCCCACGATGGATCAGCTGTGCAGAGCGAGGAGGTGTCTCCTGCAGGCCCTGTGCCCTCAGTGCAGTGGTGGGGATGTGACAGAGCCTGCATTGCAGTGCCACTGCCAGCCCTCGGCACTGGCACATCCTTGCTCGCAGGAGAGGGAATCTCCATCCCTGCCCAGCACCACAGAGCAGGAGCACTGCGGGGAGGGCAGCCCTGGGGCACAGCCATGGCACCCCCAGCAGCTGCTGCTCCATGTCCCAAGGCCTCCCAGACTGAAATTTGGGGTCTTTGCACAATTGCAGTGCTCCTGGAGCACACATTTAAGTCACACTCCCCACGAACAGCTGAAGACCCATGCCCATGCTGCAGACACATGACACTGAGGGTCCTGCTCCCAGCACTGGGGACAGGGCACAGCTGTCAGGAACCCTGGAATTCTGGGAACAATCCAAGAGACACAGCGTGGCCAGCAGATGATGGGCAACAAGGGCCTGTACCAGTGCTGTGCTGGCACTGAGGCCCCTCCACGACCACCCAGCAATTCTCTCGGGAGCTGCACTGGCTTAAACCCAAAAAGATTTGCCTTGTTCTTCCAGCCAAATACAAAATGCAGTGTCAGCAGCTCAGAAGGATCCCTGGGTACACACAGCAGCCAGGAGAACGTGACACAACAGGGGAAGGAGGGCCCACCTCAGGTTTTGTGTCTCTAATCAACTCCTCACAGCCACACGTGTCCAAACACAGACCTGTAACAGGACAGCACCCACTGCACTTTAAAAGTATTTTTAATAACTTCATTACTATGAATTATGTGCATTGTAATGCTCACCCTCAAAACCTGAAGGTGGTCATTGACAAAGCTATTCGTAAAAAGGGAATTTCTGTTACACCTCCATCAGCCATCTCCTGGTGGGCTTGTGGCCACACTTCAGAGGGGGCAGCGTGGGAAGGAGCACCGGAGGCACCCGCGGAACCCCCCGGGCCGGGAGCACAGCCGAGCCGGGCTGGCTGGGCAGGGGGGACTCGAACTGATTCCATCGGTAGAGGATGTCAGCAGAAAAACCCCACTCCAAATGCAGCTGCAGCACTGTTATTTAACGTGCCGTGATAAACGCAAGCAGAGGGTGCAACTCCACAAAGCAGGCATGGAGCACTTTTAAAGGGTATAAAAATACTCCGACTTCTTGTGGCACAGGCGGCCCGACACGGGCGCTGCGGAGCTCGGACGGGACGGGCAGACAGCGGCAGCGAGCAGGGCTTTGGGGGCGGCTCGTCCCGACGGGGCTCGGGGAGCCGGAGAGGGCCTGGGGAGGGCTAAGGGGGGACCCGGGGAGGGCTGA
>VXAU01001873.1:833057-848795 GCA_013399695.1 Formicarius rufipectus
CGCGGGCGGGCGCGCTAAGGGCGGCCCGAGCAGTTCCGTGGTGTACGCGCGGCGCTCGCAGCTCTGTTGCGCGGGCGGGCCCACGGAGGTTTCGCTCCCCCCACCCGCAACACCCAAACCCGGGGAGGGCTCAGGAGCTCACCACTCACAAAACCCCAGCGCAGCTCCCCCACTGCGTACACTGGAAAAAAAATTATTAAAAAATAGGAGGGAAATGAATTCTGTTTTGCTTCGCAGCATGCTCAAAACCCTGTGCCCCAAAGACAAGGCGGGGAAGCGTGCGGGCAGTGACGAGGCAGAGCGCTCCGGAGCCCCGCCGCGGCTGAGGCCAGCCCTGCAGCAGCCGCAGCCCTCTCCTGCTGCAGCGGGGCTCGGGGCTTTGGTGAGCCCGCTGCGGCACGGAGCGCTGCCGGCAGCACCCGCTGTGCCCCTGCCCACGGCGGTGACACGGGGGAACAGCGGCGCCGGGCAGCGCATCGCTGCGGCAGCGAACCGCGGCTGGGCGCGCTGCTCGGCCTCCACACAAACCTCGGACACCAAACTCTCAGGCTGCCCTAGCCTAAGAAATCCCTGAGTGCGATTTGAAGGCTCTTGGCAGTAATTTTCCTGCGGCCACAGCGCGACGTTTCCCCTTGGAGCTGTGTCCCCACACAGGTCTGTCTGCAGGGCTTCTGAGGGCCACCGATCCACCTGAGGGACCGCAGCTGCTCCAGGGATCCACAGAGGGAAGCCCAGGTGAGGGATCCCAGCTGCTTTGGGGATGCACAGAAGGAATCCCAGCTGCTCAGGGGATCCACAGAGGGAATTCCACGTGCCCTGGGACCCTCTGAGGAATCCCAGCTGCCCCTCTGTGACCACCAGCACCCACTCCTGGGCGACAGCTGCAGCCTGGGCACACTTTCTGCAGAGCTGAGACTGAAACCAGAGAGCATTTAAAAGCATTTAAACTGAAATGCAGCCCATTTCCTGGGGAGTTTAATAGGAGTGTCTTATTCTGCTTCAGCTCTAATCTGTTCCTAATCAACTTAAGACAAATTTATCTTAAGCCAGATTTGCAGCTGTTAAGAAGGACCCACCTGGCCTTTTGCTCCAGAAAGGCTGTGTTAACTCTGTGGAAGGATCCACATCTAATGGGTGGAAGAGGAGCCCTGGGAGGTGTGTTGGGAGTGGGGAGTCACAGAGCCAGCACAGCCTCAGCACCCCATGGAAAACTGCACCCAGAGATTAACTGCTGTCCCAGTGTCTCATAATTAAGCACGATTAGCAGAAAAATAGTCCCAGCAGCCACCAGTATGAGTAGCTCTGATGTGTTTCCAATAAAGCTCAAGTGACCAAGAGAGGTTTGGGCAGCAGCAACTGCCTTTAACAGCACTTTGGAAAAACATATTCTAGCAATTTGTGTCCCCCAAATCCATTTGTTACATCCACTGCTGCTCACTTGGCATTTAAATCTGCAGTGAAATGAGCTCCCAGAGGAGCCAGTGCTTCAGGCTCTTTTATACACACAGGTCTGTCACAGGTTTTGGCACTGGCTCAGTCAAACTGGGGTCGAGGATGAGAGAAAGGGGAAGAAAGGGAGGATGGCAGGAGGGACAGACAACTAAGGACCACAGATCTGTTAGAACAGGGATCATGAGAGTCTCAAGAAAGAAGCTGGTGTGAATTTAAACTTCTGTCAAGATGGCAGAAATACCATCCACTGCAGTGCTATGTACTCACAGCAAGACAGGTGATTTCCACACTCAGTTGCAGTTACTCCTTCACATCCAAAGCAGGATTACCTAATTACTTGTAGTTCCTGAAAGGTGTAGAAGTGTGGTATAACATAGTGCCAGGCTCCTACAACCTGACAAATGTTCTCTCCAACCTAAATAAGACATAACAGGCTGGCTGGAACTGCATGAGGTGTTTTGCAACCAGTGATTGAGTTCCTGCACTGAGTGCTGACAATGCAGCAATGAAGAACAGCAACAAGACTTAAACATGATTAGTATTATCCAACTGCTTTGTTATAAATATATTATATACATTCAAACATCACATTAAAATATTATTCCATTACAACAGAAGAGATTAAGGCTTTATATTATTTACAGAAATAAGCAAGCACCTTAAAAAAAAAAAAAAAAAAGAACAAAACACCAGTCATTGACATTTCCCTTCTAACGTTACAAGTTTGATACCTTGAGCTCTTGAATACAGCTATTTGCAGTGTGCCCAATGCTAGAACTAGTTTAAACATTTATTGTCAGGGTAGGAAACACTTAACAGCAGACTCATCAGTGAGCACTCCACACAAGCAGGTGGTGTATGGGGGGCCCTTTCTCCTCAGAGGATCCTTAACTTGAAGGCTTATGTAGAAATGGTTTGCTCAATTCCACGTGGAGAGTAAAACAATTTTATTTTAAGGGAAGCTGAGGACACTTGAGGATTCGTGGCCCACTGGAGGAGCAGGATTCTCAGAGTCTGTTCCACATGACATCAACTGGATTTAACATGATAGTGAAGACAGAGCAGCACGTTGATCAATCACTAATGCATTGAACAGTCATGATTTTCTGGGCTCCCCTGGCTCTGCCACTGCTCCATGCAGAGCTCCAGACTCGAACACGGAGTGACAAACCCTTGTCACCACTCTCCCTAGAGGTCTGAGGCAACAAGCTATTTTGGAAGTGTTAAATAATGTTGATACAACACATGTTTCCTATACCACCACGTACCTCTGGAGTGACTGCCCTGCCCTCGGGCACAGCGATGAAGCACGTTCTAAAGTGTAAGCAGACATGGCTAAACAAAAGGTGCTCAGTGAGAGTAATCATCTTCATTTCAAGTATTGTTTTAAGAATTAGTTCTTTTCATTGCAGTCTGTGTTAGCACTTTTTAGTTTGTGCTTTAGAGTCTGTTATTTCTTTGCAGGTCTTGAATTTGGCTGATGGCTTTTTTTTTTTTTTTCTTTTAAAAACAACATTGGCAACAAGTTAAGGATTGCAGAAGGCTGGCAAAAGTTATTTAATTTTCTGAGCCCATTTCATGTCATCTGCTCTTGGCTTCTCCCCAGTAAGTCCTTGGATGATGTTCTCCAAACACCTCCAGAATCTTATCTTTTCTAATGGATAGTTCAGCCAACCTGAGGGATTGCAAAGGAAAAAAAGAATTAGTTTGTCATAGCACCCAAAGTTCAAGGGTTTATTTATGAGAAAAAAAGCAACTAGTCCTAGACTGCTAATAATGGTCATGCTTAAACTTCCAGGACACAGTAGGACTGAAAAATAGCTCTCTGGGTGGCAAGATTTTTGCCATCATCTGTCAAGTGAGGCTTCTTAATTGTATCACATTTCTACGTGACATTCTGCTAATGAGAACTAGACTTGTTTCTTGGCAGAAGTTTCAAATCCCACATGAACTGTTTGTCAAAGCCAATGACAGAAGCAAGAACCATAGTGGTTTACTTTCAGCTGTCTGATTAACTTGGTAACTTATTTAGGATTGTGCAACACTGGTCACTGGGCATTCCCACCTGTCCAGTGGGCATAAAATTAAGCACAGATATAAAAGGAAGCCAAGCCTGTCCACTCCTCTGTCCCAGATCAGAATGGGTAGATGCTGAAAATCCAGAAGCCTGGCTTTAGAAACGAGCATTCCAGACCAGCTGCAGATGAAATGAGCTCTTAAAGGAACCTCAGCTTTAAGTCTTCAGTGAACAAAACCCATTACAGGCATGAGCTTACCAAGACTCCACTCCACTTGATCTCAGCACCACTAACTATTCCCTCGGGCTGCAAGTTACCCTTAGCTCACCACAAACCTTCCCCACACACTTTTTCATGCAACAAAACCAACTCCAGTTTTTGGTGAGAGCCCATGCAGTGAGAGCACAGTAACTTCCTGCCATTCCCAGCTTGGCAGGCTGTCACAACGTAGAGCTGGCAGGTGCCCTGCACAGGCAGTGCAGCACAGCCCTGGCAGTACCCGTGGTGATGCAGAAGTAGGTCTCGTGAGGAGACACGTGGTGGATCCTGTGGTGCTTCCTGGGCAGGATGATGTGCCAGTCCTGCAGGAAGATGACCCAGCGGGGGAGCCCGAAGTACGTGTGGGACCACTTGTGGATCTGGTTGGTCATGGTGATGAAGATGATGAGAGCAAAGACGTAACACTCCCACGGACACGTCTCGTGCAATGCCTCTGCAAAGCAAGGTGGGCATCTTTAAACAGCAGGTATTGAAAAGGCAAATTTCTGCCAGGACAATGGCTGGTGCCACAGGAACTAACAAAGGCCTAAACGAAGCTGCTCGGGCAGAAGAGTCACAAGAGCCAGAGAGCCATAAGCATTTGCCAAATGTCACAAGACAGGCTGGGATGTGCCAACATCTTTGAACGCACCAGAAACAGGAATTCAAACTGAGTTTAACATCTATAAAGTGAATTTAATCCTTTAATTCTTGACTTCTGGTTTGCACATTAAGTACTTCTGCACAGAGACGAAGCATTGTTAAGTTATACACTTTAGAACAGATGTTTTCCTACAATTTGATCCCTCTTACAAAAAGAATATTCAGCATAACTTCCTTGCACAACTCTTCAGCCCCAGATCCTCTGCTGAGCTAGAGAACCTCACTGTGCCACCTTCTGCCACCCCACTTACAAGGAAAAAAAGTCTCCTTCCATCTGGCTAGGAGCACCATGCTTGCAACAGCTCCCCCTTGTCATGTCACAGCCATGGATTCCTCCTACCTTCACACAGACAAATGTTCACCTAACTAGCAACAGTGCTAAATCCACAGCAGTCAGCAGTGACAGCTCACCTGGGGAAAAAGAAACAAACTTGTATGCCATGTTTGCCAGTGGGACCAGAGTCATAAAGCAGTTGTCTCCATTGGTCTCTATAAAATCATGTCTGGTAATTGCTGTGGGGTCAATATGATGCTCCCTAAAGGGTCTGATGAAAGCCTGGAAAAGAAAATGATAAACACGACACCATGACTCAGTATTGGTCTTGGAAAGAAAAATATTACCAAAGAAACCCCCAAGAAACCCAAAACCCCCTCTCACACATTCAAATCTGATGACTGAGCTTGAGTTCCAGAGTACAAAGCATGTTAGAAGCATCAAACTTTTGTTATGACAAGACTTAAGATTATTTGATTTACATTTGAGAAGCAATTCAGCTTCCACACCAAATCCAGGTTTTCACTGCTTTTCAGTTTTATTCTTCTTCATTTTGACTTAGAGCCTGTAGTCTCTAGGTCTCAAAAACAAAGCATCAGCACTCTGATTGCACAGACAAAATATGCCTGTGAAATTCACAAATATAATTCACTTGCTAAGCAGCATCCAGCCAGAAAAAAACACTTAAAAATCAAAATTCAGCCTAACTTTTTTGTATGGGGTACAGATGCCAGCACTAACAGACTAAATGGAAGTTAAGTGACCGGGTAAAGCTATGAAAGCAAACACACTGTACAAAAGTCACCACTAAGAGCAGAAATCACTTCAGAACACACAGTCCCAGAGGAGACAGAGCAATTGCTTTATGGTGTGGGACAGTCAAGCCACTTACTGATTTGCCTTTACCACTCCAGCACAGACAGCCTGTGCAACGGTGTCCCAGGCAGTCTGAGCTCCTGGTCATTTGGTGCAGTCTCCAGCCTTTTTTTAAAAACATAAACTATGGTCCAGAGATACAGGGATTCAAGGACTACTAAGTCTATTGAAGGTGAACAAAAAGAAGCCAAAACCAAGAGTCTTAATTCTGCTGTTTTAGTTTATGTATTTCTGAATAATTACAAGGAACAGCTTACATGCTTTTCTTTTTTTTTTTTTAAATCATGATCCTTCTAATATTGCACTGTGAGGAGTAATTAATGGTAGCTATTTAGAAATTTAATTAAGAAAACAGACTGTTGCTTACAAGAGAAGCCAGTGCACCTTCCACCAAGCAAATGGCATTTGTAGCTGCAGGTGTATAATGTATCTCTAATTAAATCTTCGGTCATCACCATTCTAATATTACTCCATCCACAACAGGGGCAGTGGAACAGTGAGCTGGCAAGTTTCTTACTGGAGCACACTCATGTTCTACAAGTGTCCAGGAGTTCAGCTGCAGGGACAACCCTCCACATCCTTGGCTTTTGAGCATCTGCAGTGCCCGGCCAGGTTCCTCCACTGGAGGTGTCACAGGCTGTTCCCACAGGACCTGGGGCAGGTCTGCAAACACTGGTATTGCAAAACTGTGTGCAAACCTCAAAGCAGGTGATAAAGGGAGCAGTGTCACATGTCACCCAGGCCCGGTGCAAACACAGCCCTGCCCCTGCACTGCCCACTGCTGTTCCACAGAGGGCTCTGGGCTGTGCAACTGCTGCACTGGCAGGACTGAGGATAGAGCCTACACAACTGCCCAGCTCAGCTGGAACACTGCAAGTGCTTCAGGAAAGTATTTTGTAACTTTTTCAAGCTAAAGAATAAGAATCTCAAACCTTTCCAACTATGGGTAGCTCCACAGATCCCCAGGTATCTGCTCCCCAGTGAAACAATCCTGATAGGAAGTCAGCCGTAATAACTCCTGCAACTTCAAGGAGGAGAGAGACAGTCAGAGAAATACAGCATTGGTACTGACTTACAGGTTTACACTTGTAGAACAAGTTTACTTGTTTATCCACTTCTCACTTAGATATTTGCACCCACATGAGATCTACCCAGTCTGAGTAAGTGTCAGGTCAGGCAAGTAGGAAAAACAGGTTAACAAGACACCATTTGGACAGTAAGAATCCTCATTAAAATCTACAACAGGATTTTGTGTTTAGCTCATATTGTACAGAACAGACAGACTCTCTGTGGGTACCTGACCCCTCACTTCTGCAGTCCTTCTCACCTTTCATTTTCCAAAAGGAAGAAGAAATAAATGCAGGATTAATGTGGCACCTACTACCCAGAAAGCTTTCTTTTCACATTATAAGTCAACCCTCACTGCTGCATCCATTATCCAGTTGGCCCAAAGTCTAAAACACAGCAGGAAAACACTTCATTCTTTACCTCATTATTGTACTGGACATAGCTTATTTTATGAGCAATAAATTGTGTACATTTGGTTTTGTTTCAGACCACACAAGCAAGCTCCAGTAAGACCGGGTGGGACACAATAGCTTTCAGATCTGCTCCCAGCAGCTGAAAGGGCAAGCAGCCCGGGTTCAGGGAAAGATATCCAAACAACACTTCTCTTTGCAACAACTAAAATACCATTCTCGCTGAGGTAATGCCCCCATTAGCCCTCATGGCCTCCAGCAACAACACTATTAGAGTCTGAAACAACTGCAGGAGCAGCAACACAAATCGAGGCAAAATACTGACAGTTCAATAGATATTTCAAATGTTGCTTTGATTCAGCTGGTAGAAAGCTAAGAGGGAAGAAGGGAGTGTGCCTGGAGCAATGCATTATATTTAAGCAATTAGAAAAAGCCTAACTACCAGCAACCTTGTTCCAGCTGTGCTGCAGAAGGGCTTGCTCACTCCTCTGCACTTGTGCAGGATGAGTTGTAATAGAAGAGCAAACCTTGTACTAGGGTTATGCATGACCAGCATCGTAACACTGGGTGTGTGCCCTGTCCCCAGGCTCAGGGGGCACATCCCACGGCAATGAACTGAACTCAGGGCCCCCTACACACAGCTCAGCTCACATGGGAAACCCAAGGCACGGCTGTTCAGCTGCTGCTCCAAGGTGGGAAAGGATCCTGGTACTCTGTCATCAGGGCATCAGCCCATTCAGTGGCTTTAAGTACAGGGAAGGCAGAGGTTTGATACCACAGCAAGTTATGAGGCGAAGAAAATAAGCCCTGGACATTCCAAAAAGTATAAGGTATAGCATCTTGAAAGCAAAAAAGTAAGAGTTCATCATTTTGGCTAATACAGCTAAGAAAGATTCAGTGAGAACTGGACCTCACAGTGCAGTAACCAGAGAACATCGAGGACTGTGAAATACAAGAAGGGCCAGGACAGCACATGTATTGCTACTATATAGATGTAGTTATGCCCCATTCTACCCGGGGTTTCAAAGGAGCCCCTCAGTAACACCCACTGCCTGAGGCAGGAGAAGTCTGTGCTCTGTCCCAGGAGCTCCCCTGGCAGGACTGGCACGTTTCTCACCGAGCAGACGCTCGTGGGGACTGCCTGCTGTGGAGCCTCTGCCTGCCAGCAGTGCCACCCCAGCGCAGCACAGCTCCGAGCCCTGACCCGGCCTCAGCACAGCCGCAGGGGAGCAGGGCACATCTGCCCCGCGCTCAACAGCAGCAGCTCCTGAGGCAAACACCCATCTGCCAAAGCATACCTTGCCTAAGAATCACGGCCCGAGAAACCTAACAACTGCAACAGCCAAATTTTATTTTCATGACTTTAACCCCGGTGTGTTTGCACAAAGCAAGCTGCTCCTGCTCTTTCTCCAGCCGACTGAGAGCTAGTAAAGCACCCAGCACATTTAAATGACAAAGTCCTGACAGCTTCAGCAAGGCCTCAGGTTCTTAAACAAAAAGTGTCGTTGTGAGAACGTCTTTTCCCTTAAATGCATTACTAGAAAAAGCATTTACACCATCCCAGAAGGTGGCGATTAAAAGAACAGAGAGCAATGGATACTAAATGAAAATCAAGAGCAAAATTTCTTTCACTGAAACAAAAGTCCAATACTCTCATGAATATGTTTAATGAAACAAATCCTCCGGTTTCCCCCATTTCAAACGCTCCCAGAGTGACGCAGCCGAGCTCAGCCCTCAGGAGCACCGGGCAGTTCCGTGCCTGCAGGTTGGCCCCACAGCCCCACAGGGGGACTGTGGCCTGGCACGGGATGTGCCCAGTGTCTCCCTGGCACGGGGTGTGCCCAGTGTCTCCCTGGCACGGGATGTGCCCAGTGTCTCCCTGGCACGGGGTGTGCCCAGTGCCTCCCTGGCACGGGGTGTGCCCAGTGTCCCCCTGCCCTGTGGCCGTGCACTCCAGCAGGGCAACAGCCAGCACCGGCTGTGCCTGAGGAGCAATAAGCAGTTTTCTGAGGACCACAGAGACCTCCAGCCCTTAAGCCCCTGAGCCAAAGCGTCCTGGAACCTGAAGAGAGCCCGTGACGAGGGGCAGGCACTCAGAGCTGACCTTGGCCCTGCTGCTGCCACGGAGAGAGGGGGCATGCCCACAGTGGGGACAGAGGGGGCTGTGCCACCAGCGTCCCTCCGGCACCAGGCACGAGCCCTGGCAGGGCAAAGGGCTCAGCTCTGCCCCCACCCTGCCCACCCCCAAATCCAAGTGCCCCGAGGAACAGAGAACTGGTGTGGGCATCACCTGCCCCAGTGCAAGTGTAGCCCACAACTGCACTGCCAGAGCCAACAGCCCCCTCCTCCTGGTGGGGCCAGGCCGGGGGCCGAGGGAGCCCCCAAAGGAGCCCCCAGTGGCTCCAGGACCCCGATGGTGCTGAGGCAACACAAACTCCTGGTGCAAAGAGCAACACAGAATGCAAGTGTTGCCCCCTCAGCCACCACGAGTGGATGATACAGGTCAGGGGGAAACACAGAACTACCTACAGCTACCAAGTAACTGAGGGGTACTTGAGGGGCGGTAGGACAGCAGGAGACAAAGTACAGGTTTTTTGGACCAACGCTGAAGTAAAAGATCATTTTCCACTGCTAACTGAGGCTTCTGGAGTAATTTCAACGACCTTTTAAAACAAAATTTCAAGTGGAAACTCATTTTAATGCACAAAGTAACTCTAAGCCAAAGTGCGATCATTACAGCTGTGAGGCAGAGGATGGAGAGCTGACCCCTGGCCAGCACTCCCTCTCTTCAGCACTGCTGCCTCTGGAGTGGCTTTGCTCCAACCTGTGCCAGCTTTGGGGTGTGCCACACTCATCCTCCAGCTCTGCAGTGCAGCTCAAGTGCAGCCCTGCAGAGCTGCTGGGCCTTGCTGAGATCCACCTTCTGTTCTGCAGGTGCACTGAGTGATTTCCTCCTGCCTGCTCTCTCTGCCTCACCCACAACACCTGCAGGAATGAAACGTGGCCCTCACACCACTGAACAAAAATGAGTTGCCCATCTCTCAAGTCAGCAGTAATTAACTGCAGCCTGTGTCACGTCACAAGATGTTCCTAAAGATACCTGCCCTGTGTGGGGCAGTTCTTATGAATGTAAACAGGTTCCAACACAAAGTTAACTTTCTTTTTATTCAGACTGCAATGCACAGTCTCTGTTCTGAACAAATGTGGCTGCACATAGAAGTTAAATGCCTGAAAGAAGTCAACCAACTCGGAAAAAAGGATTTAAAACACTATACAAAGGCAGGAGGAAGGAGAGGAAATGAAAACCAGGATCCATGTTGTAACTTGTCAAACTTTTTATCTAGATGCTATTAATAAAAGAACTATACACTTGAGTGCATTGACTAATATACCGGGCACCACGAACTCATCTGAAGGCATAAGGGCTTCCAAGCCTGATTTTATGTGTTTTGGTGAGGCTTTTCTGCTTCTCACACAGCAATACCTTTGCCAGCCCCGTCCCTGGCACTACCGAACATCTGCTGCAGTGGGAGAGGCCGCCCTGGTTCTGTGGCACTGCTGGGATGGTGTCCTGCTGCAGTGGGCAAAAATGGGGGTGCTGAGCCCCCACCACATCCCACCCCCAGCAGGGCTGCCCAGAGTTAAATGGGTGCCCACATGCATGCCAGTAAAACACCAAATTGAAATCTGCAGGCCTGGCAGAAAGGGAATATTGTCAGGGCTGCTCAGCAGCCGAGGATATTCAGAACAGGGCAGGACTGCATTTAACAGAAGCAACAAAGGAAATCCACCCTCTGCCCACTCTTTTTTTATCTTTTTGACAGTGAGAAGGGGAAGGAAGTTGTCTCATCTCTGCCAAAACATCCTAGAAGACAAGGGACACCCATGCCTCATCCTTTCCAGCAAGATCACCTTTAGTCAGCAGGCAACACCCCAGGCAAGAGCCATCCTAACCAAGGCTGTGCAGGTCTCTCCTGGGGTGACTCAGCAGGGCAGGACCTGCCTCCCACAGCACTCCTGCTTGCCCTGCCAGCCCCAGCAGGGGCCCTTCAGTAAGGTATTCACAGGATTACTCATGTTACAATTAAGTGTTCCTTTAAAGGCACAAAAAAAAGAATCTATGGCACAGACTTTAATTCCAGAAACAGGATTCAGGCAAAGTGAAAGGATGCAGAATGTTGAAGCTGCTCCATTTCTTAAAAGAAGATACATGTTTGCATGAGGACACAGGGGGTGCCCACAGTGCACTCAGTGAACAGGTCTGTGCAGCAGAGCAGATCCAGCCCTCTGCATCACTGATCCCTTTCAGGTTTGCAAAGGCCAGATGTGAACCTGATCCAGAGCTCTGTCTTTATTAGCAGAATGTTTGTGACCTCATCTCAGAGGTCAATACTCCAAACTCAGCTTGACGAAGGCTCTCACTGGAACACACCTCAGCTGCCTGTGACTCAGTGTTCCCCACTGTGCCCACCACACCACCCACAATATTTAGGAATCAGGACTTTCATGGAGATGAGTGTCACAAAAAGTAATAAAACCTAACATAAATAACCCAAACCAATAAAATCTGTGAATAGCAGACATAATTCACACTTCACCTGGAGAAATACTGTATTAAGGACAACAAAACAAGATAGCCCGCAGCACATTATTTTATTGCACTCATTTTTGTATGCACTATCAGTTATTTCCACACCATTTTATTTACATAGAATCCAGATTCTGCTACTTTAATCATTCACTACTACTTAAATAATACTATCAGTGAATTGGCTGCTTTATCAGTTCAACTGGTAACCAGGATATCAGAGAAGTCAAGTTTTTATCAGCGTCACCTTTGAGATGAAAGCCAGCAGCAAACAGCCTGCACTGCAGGTTAACCATCAGTGCTGATCCTCTTGCCTGCATCTGCCCTCTCCACTGAGGAGCAGCTCACATGCCACATTCTTCACCCCTCCCAACACCTCAGCTCATCTGGGGACAGCAGGCAAGACAATGAGGCCAGGAGGGTTGGTGTATTCACAGGGAGAGGACACTGCTCCCCCCAGCACAGCCAACAACCTCGACACACACATCAGGAGTTGCCAATTCCCAGCTCTGGAGGAAATTCACAGCCGTAATCACATATCACTGCTTGGACCCGCTGCTGTGTTTTGGGTGGGTTTTTGTTGTTTGTTTAACTCATTAGCAATATACAGCAATGACCATAAACAAGCACCCTTCTCTTCTAAAACATACACCTCGCAGAGTTTATAGGGAAGGTATTTATATTCTAAAGAACAGCTGTAGCTACCTCAGAGAGTGTCCTAAGGAACGACACCATGTGTTCTCCTTGCAGTTAACCAGGCAATTCATACAAAAAACATGTAGATGTTTATATACACCCAACATAAGAGTTACTACAGTATTCAATATTTATTGCAGTACAGAAGGACATCGGTGAAATGCTTGGATACTACCTACCAAACTTACACAGTTATGACAAAAACCTCCCCTTTGAGACTCTGAGAAGCCACTGACATGAACGACAAAGCAGTAACACTCTGCAGTTTCAGAGGCTCTGCACTTGCACACACTAATTGTCCATCTCCCCTTCCAAGCCAAAGGTAAAGGATCACACATTTGCTTCCCACATTCCAACAGCCTTGCCCTGTTTAAGTCAGTGAACAGTTCCTACTTACATATCCCAATGATAACTGAGGGTGTGTGTTCCAGTCGCAAATAGAAGAGGAGGTTGTAAAAATTGAAACAGATCAGAGAGAAGCACAAGATGACAGAGATCCATTCTTGTAGTCTCTTTCCTATTGGAAAAAAAAAAGGAAGAAAGCATGTTTTACTTTTATCTGAGAGGACATTTTGAAGTCTGAAATAATACAGACAGACCATTCTACTGCCTGGATGACTTACTCCATTTGTCTGACAGAAACTGAAACAGAAACTTCTTTATCCACAGGAGGTGCACACATTTTGTTAAATGACATTCCTCTTCCCTGAGCCATCACTAACCCCTTCCCTCTGCCCTTGCCCACATAACAGGGACAAATCAGACCTCATCTCACATTGTCCTAGTTTCCTTCTCTCTGAGATTGCTGGCATAATGATCCTCCATGTCACATCTTTCCTCAATTTGCATTTCATCCAATATTCAGTGTTGCTGGAATGGCTGAACCTGGGAACAAATTTTTGGCCTCAGACATATTTAATTCTCCTCATGAACTGCAATATTTACAAGCCCTGAGACTTTAAATAAAGCTGTTGTACTAACAGGAAAAACACCATCCTGTATTTCAGTGGCCCTGGACTGACTTGCCTAACATTGCAAATGTATTCCCCGAAGCTTCTCACTGAAGTGCTGCCCGTGCCTTCCTGCTCCCAGGAAAAGGCTGGGAACTCTCAGCCTCTCTGAGATGACAAGAGACAGAATAAGCAAAGACAAAGAACTGACACAAATTCCCTCCTGTATCTCCCTGTACTACTTTGTACCTCTATAAAAGAACCATTAATGAGTATAAAAAGGGAACAGGCACGTCAGACTCCAGTAACACACTGAGTATCAGCTTAGAGCAGAAAGCTGCTCCGTGCTCAGCCCTGCTGTTCCCTCGCGGGACACTGAGGCCGAGAGCAGGGCATGCTCAGGGAGAGCCTGTGTGGATTAAGGAATCAAAACCAGACCTTTAATGCCCGAGGTCGGGCAGGAGATCTGAGCAGCCAGCAGGGCCCGGGCTGCAGTCAGCCCCTGGCACGCTCAGGGCCCCCCAGCACAGCCCCCGCCTGCCCGGGGGTCCCCAGGACACTCACCCCGAGCAGCACACGGGGAGGGCTCCAGGAGCTGCCCGTGCTCTCCAGGCCTGGCATGTATTCAGGACAAGAGCTGCTGTCCTCCTCTCTCCTGATCTACTGCCTGATCAAATTCCTCCTTCTAAATGCTAAATCAAGTCCTTCCTCTCAACTGTACTACACAACGGACAGGGAAGTAGCGACATAAAAGAGGAGCAGAATTCCCTCCAACGTGCCTACAAGGCAGTGTTTGAAAGCATGACCGAAGACTTTTACAGGCCAGTTTTGCTCTGGAAGGACACTGAGTATACAAATTAACATCCTCTGCAGTGGCAGAGGAGACAACTGTAAAATTAAATTAAGACATAAGAATAGCTGTATTTGACAACGGCAGCAGGTGACAATGTGGGAGATTCCATAAAAAGATCCCTGGAGAAATGAATGCAAGAGTTAATTAACACTCGCTTCCTGCATAAGAAAACCACACCCTGATTAGAGCAGCGAAGTGGGTACAATTAACTGACTGCAGGAAACGAGGCTCCTTGCTGGGAAGTCCCCTGAGCTCCGTGTGTACAAACACTTCTGCACTCTGAACACCGGGATCCCAGGATGGCTGTCGAGATATCCTGCCAAAAACGCAGCCTCAGCCCTGCAGGGGAAGGCAAATCACTCAAGGAGCTGAGTCAGCACCAATAACCTGCGTTAAAAGGGCACTCAAATTTAGAAGTGTGTCCTGCCTGAAGGAACGAGGTGCCGAAGACACAAGGTGTGTCCTTAATGAAATCAGGGAAATAGCCCAGTCATACCCACTCTGCACAATCAAATGTAATCTCTGCTCTTGTGAACATCACATGCTTCGTCATAATACATATTCTGACATTGTTTATGCAAATTATTTATGTAATGCCAGAAATAATCTGTGCATCCAACACACCCTCATTGCTCTCTGACACACAGCACTGCACACGTGCTGCCTCCCCGACGGCCCGACAGCTTCCCTCGAAGGCCAGAGATAAGGGCAGCGAGTTGTTTGGGGAAGAAAATCTTTTCCTCATGAGCCAAAGGCAGTGATTGCTGTTTTGTAAAAGAGGAATCGGTCCCAGCTGGACCAGAACTGTGTACAGAGGTCGCACAGCACCTTCTCAAGGCAAACAGGAGGGGACCAAAACAGGCTGAATCGGGCAGACCTGCCCTGAGCACTCGCACAAACCAGCAAAGGCCTTGGTTTTCTGATCATGCCTTGGCTCTGAGCGAGTAAGAACCCCCCAGTGCAGGGCCTGTGTGTGAGAGCTGAGCTCGGCTGACCTGCGGGACCTGTCCCTGCCCCTTCCCCATCCTCCACCTGCAAACCATTCAGCGGGCACGGCGGAACACCAGGCCCTGCTCACACCGCGCTAGGCACAAACGACGCCTTAATTACAAGGAATCGCAGTAACGCGCACAGCACGGTGGAACAGTCATCCAGTGACGGCTCCACGCGCACCCGAGCCGGTGTGAGGAGCTTCAGGAGCGGCCGAGCAGCGTTCTCGCAGCCGCCGCCCCTCCCGGGGGCCAGGCCCGCAGAGCTCAGCGCGGACCCCGCACAATGTGGGCTCTGAAGACGCAGCCGCAGCGCCCGCACACCGCGATCAGAGAGAGGGGCGATCGGGGGGTAACAGGCCCCGCTCGGGGCCGTGTCTGCGGCGAAGCGCTCGGGCCCCACGCCCGGCCCGTGCCCCCGGGAGCCCCGAGAGCTCTGGGAGCCGCGTCCGGCAGGGCCAGGCCCGGCCCCGCGGGGGGATCGGGGCGCTACCCCGAGGGCCCCGGCCGCCCAGCCGCGCCGCCTCACCTGGCGAGTAGAGCTCTGCCAGCTCTCGGGCGCCGGCGTGCTGCGCTCCCCACCGCCGGGCACAGCCCTCGGGCTCCTCGGCCGGGCCGTCGGTACGCGGAGCGCCCGTCCCGC
>VXAU01001873.1:854936-982596 GCA_013399695.1 Formicarius rufipectus
GCGTGCCCGCGGCCCGAGCGCTGCCCCCGCCGCCGTGCCCCGCCCCCGGCCGCGGACAGCCCCGAGCTCCCGCACCTGCCGGCCCGTGGCCGCCCCTGCCCGGCCAGGTTTGTTGTGGGCGGTGCGGAGGGCCGCGCATCGCTCCGCACCGGAGCCCCCGCCCCGGGAGCCTCCTCCGGGGCCGCGGCCAGCGCCGCCGAGCGTGCGGCGTGGCAGGCGGCCAGGCGGTGACGCGCCCGGTGCTATGGGATCCACCGCCCCTATAAATAACTGAGGAAAGGAACTTTCCCAAGTCAGAGACTTTAGGACACGGGACCCAGAACCAGATGGTCCGGAGGAGACGCGCCAGCCCCCGCCGCAGCTGCCGGAGCGGTGAAGCCCCGCCGCGCCGCAGGGACTGATCCAGCCCGGGTGGGCAGCGCCGCGGGGCCGTGCCCACGCCAGGGACTGCGGCAGGGTCTGGAGCCCCCCACCCCGACGGCGGCAGCTTGACCCTCTGCCGGGGGGGGCCCCCTGCGTCGTTTCCTCCTCCCCGCATCCCCCTTTGCTTTCATGCAACGCCTGGTGGCCTGGGACGCAGCATGCCTCCCCATTCAGCCGCCCGCCTTTAAATCCATGGAAGTGGCTAATTTCTATTACGAGGCGGACTGTCTGGCTGCTCTCAACAAGCTGCACCCGCGGGCGGCCGGGGGCCGCTCCATGACCGAGCTCACCGTCGGGGACCACGAGCGAGCCATCGACTTCAGCCCGTACCTGGAGCCCTTGGCATCGCAGCCGCCGCCTCCCTCGGCAGCAGCAGGGGGCAACTTTGAGCCTCCGTGCAGCAGCGGCGCCGGACAAGATTTCCTTTCCGATCTCTTCGCCGAGGACTATAAAGGCAGCGGCGCCAGCAAGAAGCCCGACTACACCTACATCAGCCTCGCCCGGCACAGCCACCCCTGCGCCAGCCAGAGCCACAAGCCAGGGGGGCTGCCGGGCTGCTTCCCGCCCCAGATCGTGGAAACCAAAGTGGAGCCGGTCTTCGAGACCCTGGACTCTTGCAAAGGGCCCCGTAAGGAAGAAGGGGGCGCCGGGCCGGGACCGGGGGGCATGTCCTCGCCCTACGGCAGCACCGTGCGCTCCTACCTGGGTTACCAGTCGGTGCCGAGCGGCAGCAGCGGGAACCTGTCCACCTCGTCCTCCTCCAGCCCCCCCGGCACCCCCACCCCCTCCGAGTCCTCCAAGTCCGCCGCTGCCGGCGGAGGATACTCCGCCGCGCCGGCGGGCAAGAACAAGCCCAAGAAGTGCGTGGACAAGCACAGCGACGAGTACAAGCTCCGCCGGGAGAGGAACAACATCGCGGTGCGCAAGAGCCGCGACAAAGCCAAAATGCGCAACCTGGAGACGCAGCACAAAGTCTTGGAACTGACGGCCGAGAACGAGCGGCTGCAGAAGAAAGTGGAGCAGCTCTCCCGGGAGCTGAGCACCCTCAGGAACTTGTTCAAACAGCTGCCCGAGCCTCTGCTCGCCTCCTCGCCTCGCTGCTNCCCCGGCCCCGGCCCCGGGCGGGCTCCGCAGGCTGCTGGGCGCTGGGGTTATTTAAAAGAGCGAGAGGAGAGCAAGGGCAAAGTGATGCAATCCTTTAAGCATGGCTGGGAATGCTGTGTACATGATGCAATCTCGTGTAACTGTCAGTCATGGATTGAGTAATCTGTTAAAGATGTTCCTACAGTTTTTTTTATTATAAAGAATAATCTATTTCTATAAGAAAATACATATGTATATTTTGGGATCTATGCATTCTTGCTACATTTGAAGCATTAATGAACAATTTTAATAAAGTTTATGACTAGGTTAAAAAAAAGTAGCTTGTTTTATTTTGGAGACACTTTTAAAGTTAGATTAAACACAGGGTTGAAATTCCGGCTGATTCTGACTCAATGCTGTGATCAGGGATAGGGATTTTTGTTGGTCTTTTAGCTTTCTCTGACTCAGAGAAAGGGGAAAAAAAACAACCAAAACCTTCAAGAGAAACCAAGCAAAGAGCAAGCTGGAAGGTTTAGCCAGTTCTTGTTGCCTCATTTTATTTCCTCTAATCACTTGGTTCAGCTGCCACTTGGGTGTTGTTTGGGGAGGAGGTGTTTGTGTTAGGGTTTTTTTTGCACTTCATGCTGTTCTGAACGTGTAGAGCAAGATGTGCTATCCAAACTATGACCAATCCTTGGCAAATAACACCAAGTCTGAAGTGGGAGGGAGGAAGAAAAAGTAAGGGAGGAAGCTTTAAATGAGTTTTTGTTTGTGTTTGTTTTTTCCTTACAGAGTTTCTATTCTCTGTGATTCAGCATTTCTTATGTTTGTAGTTTACAGGAATAAACATGAGAAAGTAGCATTTCTGTTGGATGTCGGTAATTTCGGTCATTGCTCAGGAGGCTCCCATGAGACCTGACCAGGTGAGAGGCTCGTAAACAACCCTCTTCCCTTTGCTCTTGAGACATCTTCCCAAAGACTGCAGACTGACATCTCTGATCAGGGGTGTCTGCTCCTCTCTGTGTGCATTTGCTGGGGGTAGGAGACAGGCAAGTGGGGGATGGCAGAGGAGGAAGTTTGTGGCAGGCCAGAACTTTGTTTTGGAGAGATGCAAGGCTCTGCTGCAGGAGCAGGTGAGCCCTGCCAGGGCTCCTGGCTGTGTTAGTCCCTCCTGTGTCCTGCCACGGCGACGTCTGTAAGATGTCAACAGTTTCAGGCTGGTTATGTGGAGGGAGTTGGGCAAATGATCAGATCTTACTCAGCATTTTCCATTTTCCTGGTGGGCCAGATTTAAATTGGAAGTTTTTAGATCCAGATTACCCCTGCCCCGGGAAAGAAACTCCTTAATCTCCTGTGCTCTGACAGCTGAGCACAAAAGGAGCTTCCAGTATTTAGACAGAGGCCTTGAATTTGCTCCTATACATTCCAGTACCAACAGCAGTGGGCTTTGGGACAAATCTGCAATTTGTTACTTATTTCTAGTGTTTCTTTAAGCAAAACATGTTTTCTACTGAAAGAACTGTTCTGCTTTTTTTGACTCTCAAGATCAGAGCCTCCTGCAGGTCCATCAGCTGGAGCTCTCCCTGACTTTTGTTACACATTCCCTGCTCCCCCAGGAGCCATGCAGTTGTGAGCAGGACAGTGTTGGTCCTGGGACAGATTTCCCCCATTTGCTTTTTAGTTTGTACAGTGCAATTCAGCTGTTTTTATGAGACCCTAAAATAGATTTTCTTGGGTGAGTGAGCTCCTGCACCAGCATGACTCAAGTTCTTGCAGGCAAGATCGACGTTAGATCTTGTCTTGGCTGTCCCTCGTGACGGTGATTACTCCAGCCTCCCGTGGCTGTTTATTCTGCTATTCGTGTAGTTACGAAACTTCTCCACATCGTTAGATCCTATTTTCTTGTGCTGTAGGCCATGCAATGTTCCCCAAACTTCCAAGCAGTGTTCCCAGTCAGAGCCCAGTGCTGCTGAGGGTGGAACAGCTGGGGGACCGAAAGTGTCCTCAAATACATTTCCCATTCTTTCTTTTTTTCTTTCTTGTTTTCTTTCTTTCTTAATAACAAAGCTTCCAGCTGGAGTTCAGTTTGTGGGGGCTGGAAGGCAGGGTAGATTGAAAGATAAGATGTACTGGAGGTATTTATATCTGTTTAAATAATAGTCCGGTTTTGGAGATAGAGCTCTACCAGGCATGAAGGAGCTAATCCCCATCTCTAAACTCTGCCTGCCATGGTGCAGGAGAGCCAGGGTGGTGTTGCTGCAATTTAAAGAATGATGTTTAAATTACTGCTGTATTCCAGTGTATCTCCTAATTAGGATTACAGATTTCTCTTTTATGAGGAACATTGTGCAGCAACGATTTTTTGTCAGAAAGATGCAGTTACAGACAGAAAAATCGAGGACATAAATGCACCAATTTTATACCAGTCTAACAGGGAATCCATGAAAGAGTCAGAAAGAGAATTTCGGGATCCTTCATTCTTAATCTTGTATTACCCTCATAGTTTACATTGTAGGAGCTTTGTAGCACTATTAAATGCATGGAGGTTGTGAAGTACCCTGCTTTCTAAACCAGCATGTGAAAAAACCCCTGTAATTAAAACATCTCCTAGAAAAAAATAGTCTGGAAAAAGTAATTTGTAAATGAATCTGAGAAAATTCCAAGCATAAAGTAGACAAAAGATTCCAAATACCTTTTCTAATTGCAGTGGGTGAATTGGAAAATCCCTGTCTGAACATTGGCTCAGCTCCAAAGGTTGATTTATTCTCCCATGACAAATAAGGTTCTGCTGGCCGAGAGTGGGACTTGGAACCCCTCAGCTGGTTTTGGATGAGCTTCTCCTGAGCTTCTGTCCCCAAAGCCACCCAGGGCAACTTGTGGTGAGGCTGTGCAGTCTGTGTGCAGGCAAACCATGCAGAGAAGTACAGGCACCAGAGATCTGTTAGGAGTTTTATGGATATTTATAAACAGCATTTCATTTGGGCTTTTTTCTTTTCTTTCTTTCTTTCTTTCTTTCTTTTCAAATGATGTGTTACACTGCCTGATTCCTGCAGGTCTTTCTTGTTGGTACTAAGATAACATAGTAGGAATCAGTCTGTAAGATCAAATCCTCACACCAACATCCCCTTTCCAAAGCACCTGGCACTGTTTTATAAGGGGTTTGAATTCAGTTGTGCTTAGTTCTTCCAAAGGAATCATATGCAGCGTTAAAAAATTATAATTAAGAATACAATGATATGTTTTTTAGTGGTTCTTCAAATTATTAACCTCTGTTCATCTGCACAGAGTGTGTGTAATCCTGTGCAGCTCTGACACTGTGGTGTTGCTTTCCCACTGTTCCCGCTGCCTTCCATTGGTGACTCTTGGAAGAGACAGGACAATTTGTGCCTTTCTATACTAATTGTTCCTCCTCTGTCAAATAAAATCACCCAAATTGCACCTAGGGGCTACTGGAAGGTGACTTGAACATGTTTGATAACAGTATGTTTTTTCCTCACTGAAATCCTGCAAAAGCCCAAAATTAGTGCCTGAGAAAAGCTTTGTGCACCAAGTTTGCCTTTGCTGTTCAATTGTGAGAACAACTGTCAATGATATGGGTGTGTGTAGAAACATGAAGTTACTCTCACTCTGGTTTTCAAGCAATGTTTCATTAGCTGTGACCAGAATAAAAGTCAATGGAACTCCGTATCTGCTTTAATAAAGAGAAAAGCTGTATATGAGGCTGAATTACATATATTTGTTGTTGTTTACAGAGATAAATGCCAAAGCCTTACATTTGCCTGACATTCCAACACAAAGCAGGGCTCTGCATTCAGTTTGGGCTGGATAGAGGTGATTATACAGTGGATGGGGGGAATGAATTTGGAGAAGAATTTGTTCTAACTCTTTTTGCTCCTGATTGCTAATGAAAAAAAATTATTCCTGCTCTCCTGAGTGTTGACTTTTTTGTCTATATGTCTACACAAATGCTTAACAGTCAGAATTTTAGGGTGAACCTCATATACTAATGTGAATTGTGAAGAAAAAGTTAAACCTATGCCTGGATGTTGAAAGGGTCCTAATATGTTAAATAAGAAATCTTAACAAAACTACAAATATACTCACTACTCCCAAAGAAGAGATTAGATTGAAATTCTAAGCACTTTTTTTTTTTAATCAATCAATTAAGTAAAAATAAAAACATGTGGTCAAATAATTAAATCTGTAAGAGAATAGTTCTCTTTTGAGAGACACTCTCTGAACAAACAAGTGAAGCCATTAAAAGAATTAAGTTCTGTTCAGCTTTTTGCTGGGGCCCAAAACATAGTCTGAGACCTTAATATTTGCAACCTAAAGCTAAACTTTGGTAGGAACTCTACCCTTGGACAATACCCTGAGGTGGTCTGAGGTTCCTGATTCTTTCATGTGAACTGTGGCTGTTTCTCCCCAGTCTGGGCAGACAAGCAGCACAATCTGTGGTGAGTATGTAAACATCCAGAAAGATTAGATATAGCTTGGATTGCCACCAGGATCATGTGAAATTTATGGTGCTGTGCTCACCTGATGGGAACTGTGTGAAACTCCAGGAGTTTCCCTTTGCAGTGATCCCGGGGTTTGATCCTGTCCTCGGGAGCTGCAGCTCTCAGGTCGGGCACAGCCCTGACTCTGATGTGCTCTGCTTAATCTATGGGAAATTGGAAACTCCAATGGCAACCAAAATGCCTTCTGTGATCACTTCCCCACCTGCTCAATTGTGCAAATGTTTGGTTTTGAATAAAAGGCCTTTCTTCCCTCCTAGAAATGTGGGTGGTTAGATCTGCCTGGATGTGAAAGCCAAAGCCAAGTAAGTAGAATTCACGAGGAGAAATGAGTTAGGAGTCAGTGAAGATAATTGATTTGCATTTACAATAGAGACACATTTAGTTCTAAACCTTCCAATTGGATGCCAAGATTTAACAAAGCATTGCCAAATTTAACTCTCATTTGTTATAATTTTTTCAAAAATTTATATATTTACTAGGGAAATAATTCATATAATAAAAATAATTATATGATTATATTTTCTGGCTAATTAAATGCTAAGAAAGACATCTAGTTTTCACCTTGCCCTCTCCTATTGGCTCTTGCCTCTGAGCTTCCTGTATTGCATGTTCCATGGTTATCAAAGCACCTTGGCAGAGTTCAGGGTATTTAATCAGAGATTTTAGTTAGGTCTCATAATTCCATACAATTTCCAGAATAAATCCTCTATGAACTCAGGCCAGAGGAGGGCTGGCTGAGCCAGCAGACCTGGTTTGGATGGGCACAGACACCTGTGGGAGGCTGTGGAGACTCCGGCCCCGGCCCCACACTGGAGGTTTGTTTGCTGTAAATCCCTCGGGTTTGCTGCTCCATTGCAACAGCAGTTCATTCAGCCCGTGGTAAGGAGCTCACTGATGGTGTCTGGAAATGACAGTGCCAGGGATCACAGTGCCCTCCAAACAGGCCCCCGACACCTCACCTGCCATGCCCTCCACGGGAGCTCACCTGGGCTCGGGGCCACGGGTACTCTGCGACACATTTTCTATAAGCAAACAGAGGAGCTTTGGTTTGAGAAATGAGTGTTATGGTGACATGATGGGAAAATATTTCAGTGCAACATGATGAAACAATTACTTGGCTGCAGTAATTCAGGAAGGGGCTCACAAGAACAAGAGAAAGTGCCCGGAGCCGCTTTGCGAGGCAGAAGGAGCGCGGTGGCTCCAGCAGAAACATTGTTCTGCTGATTTCCCCAACCTCTGCCATCCAGACAACAACTCGGGGGTGGATGTCTCTGGTAGGGATCTGCCACGTTTCCCTGAGCTTAGGTGTCCTGAAACAGTAAATTAAAGATTCTGTCTCGCTTGTTTTTGCAATACCAAACACCAGAAAACAAATCAAGAACGTAACTGAGATACTTGAGCGTGTCTAACACTTCAACGTACAAGGAGCAGAATAATATCTGTGGGATAACGTGGCACAACAAGATGAGTAGAATTATAAAAAGAAAAGGAGTAATTATCAAGGAGTTTGGTTGCTTGAAGGAATGCAAGCTGGCCCCCAGCCATGAGCACTTGGTGCCAGCTCTGTGAAGAAACACAACTTCTGTGCAGGGCTGGTCTCCTGCTGCTGAGTAATTGATGACCACTCAGAGTGGCAGAAAATATTTTGTGCTTAACCTTAAGAACAGTGCTGATTGTTGGGTTGAGTCCCCAAATCTGAGGGAGGAGGAGAGATGGCAGAAGGCCTGGATGCCTGAGTGCAGCTACTGGGGGCAGTGTCAAAGCAAATTACAGAGCTTCAGAGTTAACGAGTACAGAACACTGACAGAAATTAGGATGCAAGGGATAAATACTGAGCTTTGGAATAAAAGAGACAGTTTCTGGTCCTTCCACCAGTTTGTCACATATCTTTATATTGTCTGTCAGCCCCTAAATGCATCAGCCTGTCTGCATGTATGTGCAGCTCTAGTTCCAGCAGCAGTTGCCATAGCTGCAGGTGGATCTGCCTGTTACATATTCAGATCCTGATCCTACACATGTGCTTCATTTTATACATGTAGCTGTAGTGATTTCAGGGGAACTATTATTACTGGCATGAGTAATGATAAATGCATAGATCTGTATTTACATGGATGTATTTACATGGATCTGTATATACATGGATTCCTGATCATGGTGTCTCTGGGAAAGTTTTTGTGCCTTACTCAGTTTTACAGCTCAAGCCCTGGCAAATTCTGAGTGCTTTCAAATTGGAGAGAGCTACCCAGGCACATGGGCTGACTTGGCTGTTGCTTGCTGTGCAAAAGGAGGTGACAGTGGCTTTGGCATTTGTGCTTCCCAGGAAGAAAACCCCAACACACCTGAGAAGTGGAATACAGCCTGTGTTCTGGCAGCTTCTGTTGGGTCCCAATTCAACAAAGTACTCGTGTGCACATCCCACCTGGGCAGAAGCAAAGCAGTGCTGAACACAAGCCGTAAATTTTTGGATGTGCCAAGTGCTCTGCTGAAACACATCCTTCCAGAGCCTGCAGCTGCCTGGCCTCGGGATCCCACTGCTGGGATGCATGAGCATAAATCCTGGGAAAGAAAACCTGAGGGGAAATCTGGATGTCCAGAACGATGGTGAATGAGATGCACTGCAACAGGCCCAGAGGAATCCTGAGTTCCTACTCCTGCACTGGGGGAGCCCATCCAGCCTGTGCTGGCTACGGCTGGCAGCCGCAGGCTCAGAGCACGGCGTGAGAGTCCCTGGCTGCTGATCAAAGGCTCTTGAGCAATAACCCATTGCACATCAGCAGGAGCTGCTGCCAAGAGCCATGGACTTCTCTGGGCTGGAAGACAACTGATAAAGCAGATGCTGAGAAAAGCAGAGATGTATGCATTGGGCAACCTGAGTGCAACCAATGGCTACTGGAAAATGTTACTTTTATTTTAGCTCTGCAACTGCAGGAGCCTGATTAGCTAAAGGCTCCCCATTTGAACGGTGTTTGGGCTTAGTTTTTATTCTTGCAAAACATTTCAATTGGATGAATAAATGCTGTCAATAACAAATATGGGTTGATTGTGCCTTTCCCCAGAATTAGGGAAGTTTTCCTGTGGAGTTTGGCTTGTGAAGGATGGGGAACTCAGAAAAGGTGAGAATGACACACTGAATCCTCTTGTCATGCAGGCCTGTGCTGGGTTGTATGGGATACATCCCCCAGCAAGGCTGACGGATTGGAAAGAGCCTGACAAAAAGGACAAGGAGGCAAATCTGCACATGAGAAGGGGCCTGGAAAGAAGGAAGTGATACCCAAGAGCACACAGTCCTGGGAAGGCTTTTGAAAGCTGTGTCAGTGATGGGAACCATTTCCAACAGCCATTGACCTCACAGTAACGTGAAGAGAAAATTTCACTCTGCTGTTTTCTGCCAGGTCAAAATCTCAGTCAATGGCTCCTGCTTCTGCATGAATTCACTGGCAGGTGCTCTTCTGCATGAGCCCTGCAAGAGCTTTATGACCAGAGGGACACTGACTATTAAACAGCTGTAAGCTTAGCCTGGTATTTACTGCAGGACTGTGCCTTTTTATTGCAGAGGAGGGAACTCCCTTCTCAGCCCTCCAGGTGGTCCCTCCAGGGCAGGGTTGAGGCACTGGGAGAAGGGGTGGGGTTGGGTGGGAGAGGCTTTCATTGCTGCCCTACCTGTTCTGGGCATAAATTGAAATGATCAGGCTCTAAACCCTGCCAATTAGGAATGCTTTACTGGCATGAGAGCCACTTCACTGTGAGGGGTGAAAAGAAGAGGCAAACTCTGCTTCTACACTCTGCAGTGCCAGAGCAGGGGCAGCAGGGACTCTGGGGGTGCCTGACCTTGCCCACACAGGCAGGGGCTGGGCAGCATCCTGCAGCACAGGCACAAATGCCTCCTCACACTGTGTGCCAGGGGGCTTGAGGAGTCTGCAGCCCCCCACAGCCCCCTCTCCTCTGCAATGACTCCTCTTCAGCCTTCAAAGTACCATTAGATATGAGGAAACAAAAGTTGTGGTAACCCTTTCCTAGGCTGCACCTGCCAACAAAGTACTTGGGAGAGCAAAATGAGATGCTTTTATGAGACTGTGGAACTGCTAATCAAGGCAGAATCTGTGCTCTCAGGTAGAGCCTTCCTACTCTTCGGATCCACAGGTTCCTATAATGAAGAGGTAAAGGGGCCTCTTGGGTCTGTTACTTGTTGAGTTCTGTGGACTGAGACAGAAATTGTTTTATTTTTCCACACTGTTCCCTCTCTCAGGGTTTTCTTGGTAACTGGCCAGAAATGATGGGGTTGGTTTATTTCTCAAAGACAAGTTCCTTGTGCAGCACGAGTTTCTGCCTGTGAACCTACAGCTGTGCAAAACACAAGCTCACCTCATCCTCACCTGCATTTAGGAAGAGGGTGAGTACCATCTCCCAAGGCCTCCCTACTCCTTTCTTATGAGCCATTCCCATCACTCAAACATGTAGTCTCTCCTGCTCCAAACCAAGCATGTCTGATACCAGCATTTCAGACCTTTGCAACTCTCACCTCCTTCAAAACAGGCTTTATTCTGAGAAGGGTTTGTCACTGGCACTTGTGTATGTGGAAGGTATTTTTAGGAATTGAAGAGGACAAATGGGAAAATTAATTATCCATGTAAAAAACATCTCATATTGCATAAGGCTTGCCTATGAAGAGCTCTGCCTTTCCCTCCCTGATGTCCTGGCAACTCCAATCGACTCTGCTTCTACCTCTACAACTTGTCAGGACCCACAGTTGTCTGTACTCAACTCACCCTCCCTCCCTTTTCTGGGGCAGAAAAGTTCCTTTACGAACACAGCACCGTGTTCTTGCCTGCTCCCCCTGCCACCACGTCCTGGGGGGAGGAGGGAGGGGAAGGTGACCTCCAAATAAACACCTCTCTCAGCCTATTTGTGCCTCCTCCAGCCTCCCCCCAAGGATTAAACCTCAGCTGGGGAGCTCAGGAGTGCTTTGGCCGCAGTGCTGAGCCGAGCAGAGCCCGTGGGGGTGTGCTGCAGGCTGAGCAGTGCCCGGGACAGGGATGGCCGAGGGCTTTGGGGGCAGCAAAGCAAAGCAAAGCCCTGCTCTGGCATTGCTGCAACCCTGCTTGGGCATCCGGGGCAAGGCACTTCACCTTTCTCTGCCTCAGTGCTTTTATCCACACACAGATACTTCCTGGCTGTGTCTCAGGTGTTGTTTGCTTAAAGAACTGTGAAATATGAGGTATGACACCTTGACAATACCATACAGTAATTAAAGTTTATATTGAAATTTAAAAACATGAATGAATTCAGCAGGGAAAGTCTTCTGGTGAAAGCGACTGGAAGCACAGCTGTCCCTCACTCCGAGCACTTCCCAGACAGTAATTTGACCACACAGAGTTTGGCTCGTTATATATGTAAAATAGGCAGATGCTATTAGGAAGAAATTTTTTTCCCCAGTGAGTAGAGAAGCCTGTCCCTCATGAGGAAATTCTCTGCAGGGGCCATATTTTCATCCTGCCTCATAATCTAAAGGTACTTAAAATCACCCTCAGCATTGAAGAGCATCTTCCTTTTTCTCCCTTGAAACTGAGCTCTGCCTTCCCTGAATTGCACCGAGTCCTCAGCAAAGTCCTCTCAAAGTCCTTCCCCTTTGACAGTTTGCAGTTCCTGATATTGGTGGGTACTGTCATGAATTTATTCAGTGTGTAATGGCATGTTGTTCAGGGACACCATGCCATGATAATAACACCTCCACATGATCAGCCTGACTTGTCAGTCAGTGTGGAAAAGAACTGAGGAGAGTTCATAAAAGCACCTCTAAGAGGCTGATGGAAATGTCCAAAGAAAAGAGAAATCAGCAGTGTTTTGGACTGTTTAGGATTTTCTGAGCCGAAAATGAATTAGCACTGGAGAGGACACAGTGCTGACTGTCCATGTGTGACCCATCCCATCCCTCTGAGTCATCCCACCGATGCCGTGCGAGCAGGAGCAGCACGGTGGGATCAGCTTTAGGGATTCACTCGTGTGAGTGACAGCCAGGAAGGGGAGTTTCCCTTGCGCAGTGCCAGGGTACCAGTGGCAAATGCCAGGCAAATAACTTTTCTAAGCAAAACTCAAAATCACATTTTTGCATATTGCTATTTTTCTCTACTTCTCACTTCAGGAGTTTTATTATTTGAGATGAAATGCTAAGAACGTGTCTCCAGCAGCTACATCAGAAGCCTGTATGTGCCCCAGACTGATGATCTGAGACATCTGGCACTCACACTTGGGGCCTTCCCACATGGCAGAAATCACCCTGGGCAGAGAATGCACATTTCCAACATCGAAGTGAAACAGAAATGACAGAATAATTCCTGGTGCACAAACCAATTTCCAAGGCCAAATCCAGATCTCCCTAAGTCCAGGGGAAAGGTCATCACAAATCAGGAAGAAAATTACTGAGTTATCAGCACCAGAATAAACTCTGCCCAAGGGATTGACTGGGACAGTGGGATGTCACCTCTGGCTACTGGCAGCGGTGCCCTTGTCATTACCCTCATTAAGGTGGTCACCTCCAAACCAAACAAGTGCACACCTCAGTCAGGACATAAAAGACTTCAATTAGATTTATATAAGAGCATTGCAAAATATTATATAATATATGCTGCCTCCAAACAAGAGCAGGAAGATTCCCTGCCCTACAAGGTTTGTCTCCAACAGGCACAGCCTGGCTATTTTGGGGAGATTACACCTTGCCTGGTGACAACACTTGCTCTGTGCAAGAGGAGAGGGGGTACTGCTGGCACACTCTGAATCTGACAGCAAGGCTGAGGTTGGCACTTCACTGCATGAATCACCGACTCCTGAAATTTAAAAGTGTGCATATGCAAATCACTAATTAACCACATTAGCATAGTCAGTTACCCAAACTGTAATCTCAGTCGTATCTCTGAGTGAGGCAGGAGATCCCACACCCATGGCAGGTTTGCATTTGGGACTGTGGTTTCCCGAGAGCTGCCTCCAGAAACTGCTCTAATAACCAATTTTTCCTCGTGTAGTTCCAGGAAGGAAAAGAGTGAGAGTTTCTCAAAGGGCTTCCTCTCCTGAAAAATGCTGAGGAACTGTACAAAGCTGAGGGGCAGCTGAGGGATGGCGAGGCAGGCACAACCTCCTTTAATCTGCAGCCCATCTTGGAGACGCCATCAACCCAAGCAACGTGGATTTCCCTCTATTAGCAAATATTCTGACACAGGAAAAGACCAAGTGCCAAATTTTGACTTTATTTACATTGAATTAACTGAGATTAGAATCTGAAACTAGAAACTTTCTTTATACAGTTACAAATAGTTATATTATGCAGTTTTAGGGGGTTAAGAAAAGGAGGAAATCATAACCACAGAAGTCATAAAGGCAACTTATCCCAAGCCAAATAGTTTTGTTTCTAATGCAGGGCTTTAATTATAACATGTCATATAATGATGACATAGTGCTATAATAGGCAAATATAATGCATTAATCTGATATTATATTCTGGCTTTAACAATAGGTGCAGTGAACCAGCCTTAGTGGATAACTCATTCAGAACCTATCTGCACACTCCACCTAGATACTTATCTGCCTCTTTAATTAAGTGGAGGGAAACTTCTTGAGGCCATACCCATAAAGCCAGTCTCTGATGATAGCAGAGTTACTGGAAGCCTTTGGTAATCGTTTACACCCACGTTTTGTGGTTAGCTTCCAACTTTGGCTCTTTCCTTCTCGCTTTGGAACCACCTATTTATCCCCCAGCGTAAATCCCCTGCTGTTCCTGGACCAGAAGGGGCACAGAAGACCTCAGGGTTTGTTTGAGCGATGTCAGTTCAGTGTCACTGGGTTCCTCAGGACTGAGCCAGGCTTCCTGATTGCAGCCCTGCAACAGCAGCTCTGGCAAATCTCTCCCTGGCAGCGCTGTGCTGGGGATGGAGCAGCGGGCTCTGGGCAGTGCCACCTCTCTGGAACACGAGGCTGTCCTTGGAGACAGCCCAGTGCCAGGCTTCAGGGGGAGGAGGACTGGACCTCTGGGATAAAACCATCTGTCCTCATTCCAGGGTTCCTGTGTAGCTCTGTGTGCCCAGCAAAGCTCCCCTTTTGGCCTCCTCAAACACGGAGTCAGAAGGATTTTCACACAACAAGAAAAAGAAAAGTTTAGCTAATATATTCCCTTGGAGAAGGTGGTTCCCGAGTTACAGGGCTTGCTCTTTGCTTGGGATCTGTGAGAGGAGTATCCTGCTCTGAGGCTGGAAGATACAGAAGTCATAAAGCCCCAGCCAGGCAATGGCACAGAACAGCACTCTCGAGGCCATGTGGGCTGATGTTCTGAGGTGACAGGAGTGTACAACAGGCACGACAGTCCCTGAGCAGCACAGAGGAGCTGCCACCGGGTCCCTGGACTCCAGCACTGCTCAGCAAAGCCACACCATGTGAACACAACCAAAATGGTCCCACCAGCCTACTGCTTCCTTCTCCTTTTCCTCCCCTTTGTGGCTCACCTTGTGCTCTCCTCCCGTCCTTTCCAGTATGAAAGGCTCTGCTAATGACCTTTGAACAGACCCTGTGGAGAATGTCACTGCAGAGCTTCTTAATCTTATGGTGGCGCCTGGATAATATGGTGATGGGCACTGAAATGCTGAAAAACAGACAGACAGATAGCGAGATAAGATTAGATATGGCAGTAATTTAGTCAGTCATCATACAGAGCAGCTGACATAAGTTCATTTGTAAAGCCAACTGCTAAAATTGCTTTAGAAGTCCTTACATTTTAATTCTGTTGAAAGACAGACCTTTGATCTGAATTGTTTTGGTGGCATGTGCATTATTTGAATGGAACCTCACCTGGCCAGGTAATACCAGCCTGGCCATTCCTGACATACTATTGCCATAGGAGAACAGTGTACATGCAAATCCAGCCCTCCTGATGGCTTGGGGCAGGCAGATAACTGAGCATCATGGAGCAGACACAGACTGAAAGCATGAGCACCACTTTATGCTGATACGGAGGATGAATCACAGCTCAAAAGGCTCAAATAACCATATATATGGCTGAACGTAACTCCAAAACACTTTTAAATTAAGATTGATCAGAAAATAAAAGCAGAAAAATTAATATCTAAGTGTTAATGCTTCTCTTTTTCATTAATATTTATTAAATTATGCTGGGGGAGATGGTGGAGGAAGGGGGAAAAAACAGACCTGCCTGATTTGCTATTGTTAATGGACACTTTTATATTCCAGCTCTCAGGTATTAGGAAAACACTGGGATGTTTGTACTGCATTTATTGCAAGGGAAATTATTTACATTCACACATCATGCTTTTGTAATTTGACATTAAAAAATGTTCAAAGACGCTTCCTAGGGCAGTTTATGTTTGAAGTGGGTTATTGGTTTTCACCTAAATCTAAGGCCATGGTAGTATTTCCAGCTGTGGAAGGGGCAAGGCAGTTAACCTAAAAGTGTGGAGTTGATTTGTCCCTGTGCTCCTGTGAGGGGCATTTCCCAGCACAGACACTTTGGGGCACTCGGTCCCACTAAAGCAAAGCTGCCAAGTGCACGGATGAACCACAGATAAATCATTCCATGTCTTAATTAGTGATGGCTGAACTCTCAGAAGATTCTGTGGTTGAATTAGAATAAGCATTCAAAAAGTTCAAATGTTAATGCAAACCTCTCTGGTTTACACTGGTGGAAGTCACTCTCCAGCGCTGCTCATTCCACGTTCAGTATCTCCAGGCTTGAACCGCTGCAGGAGGAGCAGCTCCTTCGTGCCCCCAGAGTCAGTGGCTGCAGCCGTGAGAGGTGTCCACACAGCCCTTCCCAAGGTCTTGTATCCTCCTGTGACGCTCTACTGTGGCATATCCCTCCCGGGCACTGAGGCTGAGAGGCTTGGCTTGACTCTGCTGAGCTGTCAGAATCCTCGTTTC
Source organism: Formicarius rufipectus (assembly GCA_013399695.1). Classification (NCBI taxonomy): domain Eukaryota; kingdom Metazoa; phylum Chordata; class Aves; order Passeriformes; family Formicariidae; genus Formicarius; species Formicarius rufipectus. The sequence continues at coordinate 870,878 of VXAU01001873.1, forward strand.
TTGAACATTTGGGAAGCTGAACCTCCTTCTGAAGGCACGTGTCCCTGGCCAGTGGCTGCAGGGACGACTCCTGGCTCCAAATCTGAGCTCCTCAGGGATGTGCTGCACGTGGGAAGGCTCGAGGTGCAGCTGCCCTGTGAACTGGCTGATGTCACAGTGCCCCGGCCCCACAGCCGCTCCAGTACAGGACGTACCCAAGGGATCTTCCTGCCCCTTGGTGTTCTACAGTGGGCTGGAACAGAGGAACATTCATCTGGACAGAAGTGTCCATGTGCAACATTCCCACAGCCCACCTCCCCAGTGTGCAGTCAAGCCCAGGGGCTCACAGGAAGCCCCCAGGGTGGTGTGTGTGGGACTGCCAGGCTCAGCCTGGGACTGAGGAGAAGTGCAGGATGAGGCCAGTAGCTGCGGGAACTGAACTGACAGCACTGGGCTCTGCATGGGCAAACGCCGTCTTTGTTGTGCATGTGTTTGACATCTGCAAAGAGTTGTCCAGCTTGGGAAGAAATGGAGTAAGTGTGTTTTTCCCTGGAGCTCTGCATGCCAAATATGTGCTAATTAAGCACAAAAGAATGACATTGGCTGAGGCAACCATTTAAAAATAGGTACCTAAAAGTATTATGCAGCAAAGTCCTAAAGAACATCGGTTTAATTTCAATTTTCAAAACTGCCAAGCAGCAGGCAGCTCTTGTTTGTTTGGGTTTGGTTTTGATTTTTTTCATTTGAGAATCAACCACTCACACATTTCCGTTCAGGTTTTGGAACATGATTTTATATTCCTATTTTTTGAGGAACATTGGCCAAATCACTGGCTGTTGACTGGAATCGTTATCAGGAAATCTGTAACTGAACCTTCCAGGCCAGGATGCACAGAAACCAAAACTGGGCAGAAACTTGCATGGTATGGTGGCATTTACACTGGAAGAAGTAACATGGATTTAAAAAAACAGTTTCATTAAAAAACAAGTTCAGGAGGAGGGACAGAAATGGACTTTCATGAACCTGGACCATGTACATCTGTGTTTGCAGGGATAACAGCTCTCCTCACAGCACTGGGACTTCCAGAGTTTTGAATGAATAACTGTAGCTGATGAATAATATTACCTTCAAATAAAATCTTAATTGCAAAACAAAGGAATAATAAAGAAAAGTTAATACTTTTTTATTTTATTCAAATCTTAGAAAAGTTTAGGTTGGAGTTTGGGGGAAGGTTTGGTTGCTGCCATTTCCCCTTTTATCTGAAGCAGCTCACTGAGGCCTAATCTTCATCATCTAAACCACAGGATTAACACACAAAATAACTTTGGAGCAAGCCAGGTCCAAGCAGGAAGCTGCAAGTACCATCATGTCTTCATGGTATTAGGCAGCAAAATAACTGTGGTTTCTTCAGTTTTTTTGGTGGTGAGCTTTTTTTGGTTGGTTGGGGTTTTTTTGTTTTTGTTTTGTTTCTGTTTTAATTCACTACATTTATGTTTTCCTTGAAAGGGGCTTGAGGTTTTTGTTTCTTCTTTGTGTTGGAAACTTTCAGCTTCCCAGCGTCACTCCTGGAGGGAATGCTCTTTGTCCTGGACAGCCCCAGCAGTCTGGACCTTGCAGAGAAGGGGCCGAGGGTGATGCTCCCCCTGCTCAGCCCTTCAGTGCCAAGCAAACCCTCTGTGCCCTGGCAGCTGGGAAGGAAAGGGGCTGCATCCTGTGAGGGGACTGGTCCTGCTGCTGAGTATTAGGCTGGTGATATTCCATCTGAATTGACTGTCCTGAGAAAATTGATGCTCCTTTACTTGTCTCAGGATCCCAGTGGGTTTAGGTGGGAACTCTGCACTAAGCTGCTCAGATCACAGCAGCTCTGGGCATGTCCAGGCATAAAGCTGCTGGTACTGGAGGAAATGTTATCCTGAGCAGGGAGGAACCTATGGAATCGCAGGTACTTAAGTCCTCTTTTGCATCTGGCCCTAACTTGCAAGGGAGGAAGAGCCAAATGCTCAAAGGCAGCTCCCGTTTTATGGCTCTAAATTATGCAAAAAAATTATAGACTCGATAACTTTGCACCTGCATTTGTACTGAGGTGAGGGAGAGCCTCAGCCAGGCACGGAGAGGCTCTGATTGTCTGCCCCTTCTCTGCTTTGGGAATTCAGGAGGGAGGAGAGGCCTCATGCCAGCAGCAATCACCCACTCCCATGCAGAGCTGCGTGGTGGGTACACTGGGTGCCTGTTGGGCAATGCCATGCAGAAGGCTGGTTTCCTTGGAACGTTGTCTGTTCATTGTACTGTTCCTTCCCGGCATTTCACAAACCACCACAAAGCAGGGGGAAAAAAACCTTCTTAAAATGAATTGTGTGTCTCTTCCCTTGCTATCCCAACAGCCTTGGCAAGCTCATAGGAGCCAGGCAGAGCTGGTCTCTGCTGGATGTTATCCTTTGCACAATTTTATGATAATTTGGGGGAGCTTGCATGATTGAATGGGGAAAGAACAGGGAGAGAAGTCAGAACTCAGCCTTCATTCCTGGTTCTGCCACCAAGATCCTGTTTGTATTGGGATGGCACACATAAACTTTTGGTTGTCCCATTTTCATGACCCTTGTTTTATGTATTTGCTGCTCTGTTATTTCCAGAGCTCTCTAAGGCTCAAACCAAAGGAATGGCTAAATGTGATGATTTATCTGCAGAACAAACCATAAACCTAAGAACTATGACCAAACTGCTCTGGCTCAAAGGCTACTGAGAACAACACAAAGACATCCCTGACTCCTGTGTACTTCAGATCACGAGGCAGTCCCTGACCAGATGGAAAAGAGAGGGGAGGCCACTAGAACTCGAGGAAGTGGTGGGAGAACTATGATAGATATTAATGGGAGTTAAAACACACCCTCAAGGGATGCTGGAAACACGACTTCTCTCAGGGCTTGGTTAGGATACACAAGTTTAGGGACCTGGCTTTTGCAGCTTCTTGGCTCATCCCTGGAAGAAAACAGTTTCCTGTCTTAACCTCTTAATGGGAGTTCTGTGTTTGTCATCCACAGTACTTTCCATACCTGAAAGAACTACTCAGTTCTGCTTTCATGGCAGAATTCCCAGTGATTTCATCATGAGCTCACATCCTCTTACTCTCTGCTGGTCTGTCCTTTCCCACCTTGCCCCATATGGTGAATCTTGCCTGGCAAAGTCACAAGGACACTCGTGCTCCTTCTCAGGCTCTGCTTCTCTGACACAGGTAACAGTTGTTAACTCCATCTGAGGATCATATTTGTGCCCGTAGCAACCAAAACAGAAAAGGTGCCAATTAGTTAAAATACTGTCTCCTGCATCCACTCAGGACATCTCCTGCTTGCGGTGACTGTGTTTTCTCCTGGCTTTTCCCCATAGGCTTTACAGTCAGGTTGAGCTGGGGCTATGCAGGAGAACAGGGCACCTGGACTGTCCTGGCTGCCACACTTGCAGAAATAGTCTGCAAATGTAGCATGTGATCACCCCAAAGCACAAATCAAAAAAAAAAAAAAAAAAAAAAGGAAGAAAAGAATGAACCAAAAAATGTGTTACTGTTCTGGAAAATGAAATCCCATGATTGCACTTGGCTGTGCTGCTATTTTAGCAGCGTGGTTTCCAAAACAGCACTGACTTTGTGGTCCTCCTTTGAGCACCTACATCCCTGGGGCTGGCACCCTCAGCTACTCTGCCTTTCAAAATCCTCTTTTAAACTCCTTCCAAACAAGTGGCAGGCTATACATAAAACCTGGAGAGTTTATCTAAGAACAGATTTTTCCTGCATTATTTCAAAGCCTTTATCCAAATAAAAGCTGCAAAGATACATAACCACAATCCAGTAATAAGTATGTCATCAATAACCACCTGCTGTAAAGGAACAGAATGAGGGAGGTTGAAGAGTATGAACAGGGATTAAACAAGGAGATGTTTTGGTTTGTGATCAGAGATGGCTCTGCCTGTTAACAACACACTGAATTGGATTCATCAGCAGCAGTGACAAAAGAGATGTTTTGGTTCATAAGGAAATGCTTTGATTCAAATATTTAATTTTTCTTTAGGGGTTTCTAAAATATAATTAAGCACTAAACCAAAAGGGAAACTGAATCCAAAAGCTAAAATATTTCACTTAGAAAATCCTATATTTGTTTGGAATTTCAGGTGATAATAACTAAACCCATCAGCTGAAACTGGTGATAGTTCACAAAGCACTTTGATTTTCCCAGATCTGAACATTTTGGCCAAGATTGGCAGGATGTTCCTGTGAAGAAGCAGGGTTTCAGTTCCACCCATGCAGGTGTACAGGTGTGCACTATTCCACCCTGGTCCTCACAGCAGAAGGGTGGGGTGGGTACACTCAAGACTCACTCACACTCTGCTTTTAGTGTACTATGAGCTACAGCAAAGTCACTTCTCAACAAATCCATTAAACTCCACTTGGCAGGCAAATACCAGGCACATTTGTGTTGCCACAGAAATACAGGGTCATAATTAAAACAGTGGTTCTTTTCCTTCAAGGTTTTCTTTAGGCCTGTCCCCAAAATGAGTCCCAGGCAGGTGATTTATTGTTTATCCACATGACGTTTAAGCAGCATATTTAATACAGTTGCAGTTCATACTTTAAATTCAAACATAACATCAATCCAACAATTTTTGGCAAGTGAAAGGTAGCAATGGAGTGTCAAGAATCCAAGGAGACTCCCATCTAATTTACACGGTGTTGCTCTCAAAAGCTGGCAGCAAGGAGTGCATCTTTTTAAAATGTTTCTATTAGGAGCTGGTGTTTATGATCACTCTCAGCTTGGCACAAAAACATTCTTCTAAACATTTACATTTCACATTCTTTAGGACAGTTGAAAAATGTTGGCTTGCAGTTCTCCACACTGCAGAGAGGCCGTGAGGAATGTTATAGTAGAGCGTTAATAGCCATGTACTTTTCTTGTTCTTTGATTTATTGTGTGGTAGTTTTTATACTAGTTGTGTTCTTGATGTTGCCTGTCCTGGACTGAGTTTCACTCAAACAACATGAGCCTAAGTTTATTTTTCTAGCTAATAAAACCAAAGGCAATTAATTTATTAACAATGCTTCGTAGTAATGTTACAGTCACCATTTGGAGATTTTCCCATTTGAATATATTCCCTATATACTGTTGCAAAACTCCCCAGCAGAGTCAGAAAATGAGCATTTTCCAAGAGATGCATCCCTGAACTGTTGCTGTTCTGTTTGCCCAAACAATGCCATCTTGTTCTGGTTTGCCTCTGACTGTGATCACAATGTCCAGAATCAGCAGCACCATTAATAACAGAGCCCCTGGTCAGTGCCCCTGCTCAGTGCCCTGCTCAGTGCCCTGCTCAGTGCCCTGCTCAGTGCCCCTGCTCACCCCTCCATGAGTGACTGCCATGCCTGAGTAAGACACTTGTGTTCTGGCTGCTGTGTCACCCAGTGCTGGGGAGCAATCCCAGCAGAGCCATCACCCAGCTGGACTGACTGCTCCTTCCTGCTTCTCCCTCCCTGCACACAGATTGCCCAACCTGACCCAACTAACAGCGCCAGGAAAAAAAAAACTGAAAAAAAAATAGTGTTGGTTTTATTCTTCACTGGGAGAACAGTTTTCAAAGCAATGTTTTTAAAGTACCTGTAAATTGTAGACTGGAGGTGTATCAGGGTATTTGATGTTTTCCCCACTCCACAAGTCACTTAAAGGAGTGCAAGGACCTTACTGACACGGTAAAATGGATTAGGACTGAACAGTGCCAGCTCCCAGGAAGGTCACAGAGAACTGACAGTACTGGGGACTCCAAGAATGTGCCCACACAAATCCCCTCCCTTCAGTGTTGCAATCAGTGGGATCCTGTGGGAGAGCTCCCTGACGGGCTGAGGATGTGCAGATCAGGCTTTGTGGGGTGTGCTGGGTGCTGGGCACCACCTTTTCCATTCTCTGTGCCAAAGTGTGTCCAACCCTTGGGAAGGGACAGGTCAGACACTTGGGGTCAGCTCCTCCAGCTCTGGGCCCTCAGCTGGAGACGTGAGGCTGATGGAGGGCTTTGTTCTATGGCACTTGGGTGGAGAACCAGATTTGCTGCACCACCTTGTTGGCAGCAGCAGTAGAGAACTCCAGGCAAGGGAATTTCACAAATTGTGAATACAAATTGTAGGTGTGAAGTCTTAACTGCTGTTCGTAATTAGGCAACAATAGAAACTATACACATATAATGCCCTTCATCAGAGGAATTCAGGCAGCTCAGAAAGTTCATTAAAGTCTCATCAAAACATGGTGTTGTGGCAGTATTACAGGGAGACCCCCTGAAGCAGCTGTAAACTACCTCGTGTGGGCCATGGCAGAGAGCCTGGCACTGTCAGGTCAGGAATGTGCTCTGTTCCAGCAGCTCCCAGAGCTCCCAGTCAGCAGAGGGCTTGTGGTGTTCAGGGAGATGCTTTGATTCGGTGGGATAAAAGCTGGGACATTCTGGCTTACATCAAACTTGTTTGGGGATATTTGGAAACTCATGGAAACAAAAGACAATGTTTCTTGACAACACATTTTAGTGTAATTCTGTGCAAGAGCACTCTCATTCCAGAATGAAAATGACCACACAAAGACTGACTCAAAAAGAACTCCCTGCCAGCCTTTAGAAACTGAAAGTCACATTTTAAAGTTGAAGGTATTGACAAAAACCCCATGTTTTTATTTAGCTTGTTGTTTCCAGTGTGTACATGCCCCAGACCAAGTACCCCAAATCCAAGCAGTTGGGAACCCTGAGGTGACCAGGGAACAGGGACAGCTGCTTCACTTCAAGACAAGTTCCCGCATCCAACAGGGCCAATTGAACCTCGAGGTGCTCAGTGAGTCATTTCAAGGCAGACGTTAAAAATGAGGGGTCTTTGAAGGGTTTTGAAGGTTTTAGCCTGACTGGGACTGAGAATGAAGCTGAGGAATTACTGCTGTCATAGACAAGTCCTCTCAGAGCAACTTGTTATCAATCAATAACCTATATTCATATAGATTAGCATATATTGGTCTCTATAGGAAACTGGTAACACCACAAGAGTCATGAGTTAATAGGATCTGTCTATAACCATTGTCCTGAATAAGACTAAGAACTGTATAAAGAAGTACAAGGAGCAGCTCAGAGTGGGTGGGAAGCAGTAGCCAGAAGGCTGCTTAGGAGGAAGGGAAAAATAATAAGGCACCTGGTTCCCAGGAAGGGCCAGAGGTATATTTATAGAGGTCACACCTTCTGGTCAATTAGGTCTAAACCCAGAGGAACCACTGGTAAAATATCCATTGCTGCTGGCTTTGTTAAAAACCAATTAGAGACAAATTTATATTATAAAACCTAATTTCTAGGGAATAAAAGTGTGAAGAGCTTCAAAAAGTTGTCCAAAGAAGGATGGAGCACGGTGCAGGACTGGACTATTGGATCCCAGTGCCTGAATGTGTGGGCTTTCCTTGAGATTCCAGGGAGGAGAGTTTAAAACACTAGCCCCTGCTTGTAAAATTTAAGCCAGAATTGAAATAATTTTTATTTGTTTACTTTACATTTTCATGCTTTGCTTCCTCCCAGTCTAGTATCTAAATGTTCAACTTGAATTGTTTCTACAGAAACACTTGCTTTGCCTGGCCTGGGGGAGAGGTGAATGAAACCCAAGCTGTGGTGGCTCAGCTCCGTGGAGGTCACAGGCTGTGAAAGCACCACATGCAGGTGGCCCTGAGAGCCTCAGCACAGCTCCAAGGGGCTCTGCACGTGGCAGTAGGTGTTGCCAGGCTGCCAAGGACCAGTGCAGGAGCTGGGAAAGCCAAGGTTGCACGGCCAGACCCTTTGGTGGACACAGGCAGGACCCTTTCTGAAGCACAGAGAGACTCCCGTGGCTCCTCCCAGCCATGGTGCTGCTCAATGAGAAGATCAAAGTCATACCAAGGGTTAGTGACAAAGCTGAAAAGAATCCAGATTGCCAGCTCCCTGTCCTAAATACCAAATGTGGTCCTGCCTTCTCTAGGGTAAAAGCGTAAGGAAAAATATTCTAAAAGCTTTCAAGAAGCAGTGTGGATTTTGCTGTTAAACGGGGGAAACATTATCAAAGGATCAGAAAATTCCACAAAGTAACACAACAGTTACTATTGCAAAACTCTGGGGGATCTCTTCTGTGGTAAGGAGTTATTCAGCAGCTCAGATTCACAGCAGTGTCTCTTCATCCTCCACAGTCATAAATTCTTTTTCCTGTTTTGGATAAGTTCAGTAAGTTCAACTCTTTTGGCTTCAATGAGAGCCAGACCTTGCCTAAAATGTGATATTTTTATTGCCCCTTCCATAGAATATTTATGCTGTGTTTATCAGGTTCACTTCTTTCTTCATTAGAAGTTAATGGCAATGCCATTAGCACTGCTTTAATGTCATGAGAATCACACTCTGTAGGGTGCATCCTATGACTGCCTCAAAAATCTCTCCCTGTGGATATTTTGTCTCTGTGAAATAGTCTGGTTCCAACTATTCATCTTTGCCAAGAAGAACAATGTTACCAATTATTCCTACAGTGGAAAATAATCAGAACAACAATTTGTTTTCTTGCAGTTGGTTGTACATGTCCCTCATCAGAAGAAATTCAGCTATGAATTAGAAAAATTTCCTTTCTCCTTCCCAGTCTCTTCAGTCTGTGCAGGATTCATGGTATGCCCATGCATCTGATGAGTAGTTTTACCTGGGAGGTAGGAATTGTTCCAAGTGCATACCTGCTCCAGATGTAATTCATTATTATGAAGGAGACTGGCAGAATGCCTATCTACAAAGGATCTCCAGCATTATTATGTAGAGCACAGAAGAGTTAACAGTGACCCAGTAAAAGAACTCAAGTATTTAAAGATCTCTTTGAGGAGAGAAAAAAAAATCTGTCATTACTGAAAAGAAATGAGATGAAATTACTGAAAGATCATTTCTGATCATGCAATCAAGGAAATGCAGAACAAAACTCCAGGACACAGAGGGATCTGTGAGTCCTATCCTGGGGAGAAGGTACTACAGATACTTCTTCAGATAAGGGCATATCAAAATCAAGTGCCTGAGCTCAGAAACCCAAACATTCATATTAAAAACACAGTCACCTCATGTTCATCAGTTCATTGAGACAAGAGTAGCTTTAGGACTTGGCTCTCAGATTCTGCTTAAATGTGCAGTTCCTAGGAATAACTCAGCTGTGCCATCCCCTCGCAGGTCTCAGCAGTCATGGGGTTACACCACAGTCACCCCCTGTGCACACAGCTGGGAGAATCTGCTCCTGCAGACCTTGTGATTTATTCTGGTTGTGCCCAGGAGCTGTGGAGGTGTTGTCCGAGGTGCTGAGTCCTCACAGGTCCCTGCAAAGCCAAAGGCAGATGCAGGTGCTCCACGCCACTGAAAATCACGTCACTGGCTTAATCATCGCCAAAGTCTTATTACCAAGATTTGCAGCTGGTATCCTGTGAAATCTGAGATAGCAGTTACAGTGCCAGTAACTAGTAATACCAGTTTTTCTAGAAAATTAATAAATGCAAATGTTAACTGTTCTAAATTCACTTCACAAACAAGTCACCTGGAAACATTTGTGGTTTTCATTAGAACAGAGAATATAAATAGAAGAGGAAATGGAAGGCCTGATACTTGGTGTCCAATAAACCCCACAGTGTGGCCAAGTTTTTGCAGGGCTGGCCGGGTATGCAGTGGGGTAATTAGCAAATGTCATTGCAGTCTTCAATCACTATAAAATCAATGTAAATGCTTTCTAAGTGTGCAGCCTATTAGTGGCTAATGAAGTGACTGCAGCTGATGGGCTGGATCCCCCAGAGCTGCACAGGGCAGGTGCACGAGGCAGAGCAGCTCCAAGAAGTGACTCTGATCTCAGGTGGGGACAGCCTGGCCAGGGCTGGCAGTGCCAAGAGCCTCATCCCACAGAGCTCTGAGTCTTGACAGGTGTCCAGGGCCCACTCACCCAGAGACCTGGAGGTGAATGAGCAGAGGAACTTGGGATTCATCCCCATTTGGAAGGAACAATGTGGCACTGAGTCCTGGTATTGTTCCCAGTCTTGCCTTATCCCAGTACCTCAACTTGTTGCCTTGTAACAGGCAAATCAACCCCCAAGAAAAAGTCTGGCATGGCTGTTCAGTGCTGAAAAAAACCTGTGCTTCTCCTGCAGTCCTGTCTCTAGGAGACAAATGTGGATTCCCCTGGAAATCTGCCCAGATCTAAGAGTGATTATGGAAATGGGTGTTATTGCCTGCACTTGGTGTTTGTGTTCAAACTCTCCCTTGCCTGCAGTTTCCAGATTTTTCCTATTGAAACTAGGGTGAGACTATAAATGAATAATAATTAGCTGTCATCTTGATAATGAATTATGGATTGAAAACAAGTGTCACTGGAAGTTTGAAAAATGGTGCACTTGCTTCCAAAGGAAAAAGGACCCATAAGGAGAATAAAACTTCTGTACCACAGGTATAATGTCTTAGCAAAGGTAACTCACAGGGGGGATTGCATTCTGAATCTGGACTTCCCAGCTGCTGCAGTGGCCCAGACACTGTCACCCTCGCCGTCCCTGGGCAGTGCCTCAGAGAGCAGCTGCAATGTGCCACAGCAGCTCCGGCTGGGAGCCCAGCACCTGCTCCCTGCCTGGCCTGGCACAGCCCACGTGCCAATGCTGCTCCACACCACGGTGTGGACAGCATGAAAAACGACCCAGCTGATCATAAAATTCATGGAGTGGCCGTGCTGGAAGCATCCTGCATCTTCCCGGAGCTGTGCATCGGAAAGGACTCTGAGTCATGCCCTGATGTGCATATCCCTTTGCATCTCGGCATCAGCAGGCAGGAGCCTTCGGAGCCGGCTCGGAAAGCCTCATGTTTGTGCTCTCCCATGCAAATGCCTCTTCTCCCTATATATTAGTTACTGTGTGTGGGTTTTCTCTCTCACTCTCTCTTGCCATATGTGTGGGAGTTGATGGCATCAACTTTATGAAATCTCAACACATGCCAAGAACAGCTGGAGAAGTTGAAACAAGTTCTGGGTGAGGTGAGTTTCATGGGCAGGGACTGAAATTAGCCAAGGTACTGTGGCTGTTTGCCATCCCAGGAGACTCACATGGAGCGTGTGGGCTCTGCTTGCTCCAAAAGCAGTTTCCCCATGGAAAAAAGGATTTGACTTAGATAATGACAATGGCAGAGATAACTGAGCTATAAGAATCTGTTCACCAGGAGAGACCATCTCTGCACCCCTTCTGTGACTGGTTCATTATGTAAATATAAAATTTAATCATGAGGTTGAGGTAATTAAGATTATTAGCCAGTATGTAGCACTCTTCATCTTCAAAACACTTTACTAACAATCACCACAACACTCTGGGAAGGTTATCATCCTAATCAATGGGTAAACTGAGGTATGGAGATGTAAAGTCTCAGCCTTCCAGTGGTGGTGAGCCAGTGTCCCAGCCTGGTGCCCAGTGTGCTCCAGTGCGTGCCCAAGCTACCTGATAGGCTTTATGATAAGGGACAAGCCAGGAGTGCATCCCAGGAAGGATGAAATTAAACTCCCTTCAGACTGCACAGAGCCTGTTAACCACTGGCTGCTCTGACAGCAGGGATTGTTCTCAAACCCAGGACGTCTGTCCTGCCCTTGCAACATCTACTCATTTCTGTTGGGCCCTTCAGCAGTCCAGCAGTAAGAATTCCTGATGCAGTAGATTTCCTCTGGCCTCAGCCTCAGTTATGATTCAGGTATTGACATGTTCTTTTTCTGTATAATTTTTGAATATAAAGAACTAATGATACTTGTTCTGATAAATTTTAGTGCTATAAATTGTTCAATAAGTAGCACATGCCTTCGAAGCCCTTTATGCATCTCTTTCAGAAGAATATCCAGCTTTTGCCTCAATCTCATACAGGAACATTTAAGTCTGGTACAAACTTTGGTCTGAAGTTGTTGCCTTTCAATAACCAAGGCTAGTTTAGACTACTAAATGCAGCTTTTACCTCACCAGTTTCTGCCATTAGTTCCACCTGGATACCTCCACCAGGTCATACATTATTGCTTAGACATGTCATTCCCAGAGAAACCTGGGGAGAACAGTGAAAGAAGTGACCTCTCTGCCCAATTCAGAAAATGAAACTTCAGCACAGCTTACAACATACAGAAATACACACAGTACACCTGAAAGAGAAGTTTGCTTGTCTTAAGGCTTCACAAGCAGGATCTGTCAAATGTGACAGGCTGTCATTAAAAGCAATTAACCTAATCAAAAATCCCTTTTCTCTTATTTCTGCTTAGTCAGGTGAATTTTAAATACTAGATTTTCCAGGGGCACAGAGAAAAAGGAAATCAGCATCTATGTTTTCACTCAAACATGCGTTCGAAGCAGCAAGTACAGATTTGCCCTTGTCTCCCTGAAGTATGCATGTAATTAGCATGACTGCACAGGCAGCCATGGGCTCCAGGCATGGTGCCCACCTGCCTGTCTTCTCAGGGACAGTGCTCGTGTGTGCAGCCCTGGCACTCACACTCATGGAAGCACGTTCTTCTGGCAAAGTGGGCTCGGGAGAGTCTCTGTCCTCCTACCCTCTGCTCCCCCGGACTCCTGGTGCCTGTCAGGACAATACCTCTCACTGGACATGTAGATTTTTGTACTTGTTTCATTTGGAGCAAACTGGTTGCCTGTGATGTCTCAACTCCCAGCATCACCACCACAAGTCCAACTCTCTCCTCAGCACTCCCAAACCTCTTTCAGTTCTCCAGCAGCGGAGGAGGCGAAGAAAAACCCCAAGTTCCTTTGAGGTGGGAGCTCAGCCCAAGGGGAAGGAGAGGGAAGTTGACCTCCCCAGTGCATTTACTGATCATATTTATTTTGAAGGCACTTAGCCATAAGCCTCAGCCTATGGCTCTGCTTCCTGCAGGCACACCCTGCTTGTGGCCGTGAAGGTACTCACTAAGCACTAGTAACACCCAGCATTTATATAGGGCTTTTCATCTTCAAAGCACTTCCCGAACATCATTTAATTAATGAATCCTCACAGCCCTCTCTGAGGTATGCACAGTTATTACCCCCACATTTTACAAGTGAGGAAAACTGAGGCAGCGATTAGCTGAGGCAACACTGTGGGAATTGGGATTAGTGCTCAGGAGAACCCCAGAGTGCCTGGACCCCCGTCCCACACAGGGCTTGCCAGGCTAGCTCATTGGGAAATGCATGTGATGCCTCAGTTCAGCCCAGTCCTTTAAACATGACCAGTGCAGGCTGGCCCTTTGTGCATCAGCAACATCCAACCTTCCATGCCCACAGAGGTTTTCAGTGTGAAGATCTGAAAATATTCTTTTTCGTCTTTCAGTCTCAGTTCCAGTTGCTGCTGTCACCCAGACAGCCCGTGGAAACAAAGACACTGGGGCTGAGGTTCTGGAAGGCCACAGCTTCTGTTACCTACAGCACTACCCAACACAGTCAACTTCAGTGTCTTCACGGTGCTTTTAGAGTGACACAGAAGGGGGACTTTCACCCAGAGATCTCCGAGCACGCCATGGGCAAAGGACAGTGTTGCAATCCCAGATCAGAGAGTGGCTCAGTCAGACCCACTCAGCCTTGGCCTCGGCTGAAGGACTGATGATTCACGACCCTCATCCCACATTCACGAAATTTCAGTGAGTTTCACTCACATCCTCCTCAGTAACTGCGGGTTCCTCCCTCGAGAAGCCCCAGGGTATCCCAGTTCCCAGCTGACATGTGGAGGATGGGAGCAGACTTCCTGGTGGTAGTGGTAGCCAGTAGGGTGAGAGAGGGCACCAGCCATGGGGGTTAAACCTGGATGGTTCAACCTCGTCAAACTTGAACATCCGAGAGAACCTGCAGGGCTTGGTTCCTTTCCAGCCCTCCAGGGCTCTCACAGCCCTAATTATTATTGTTGTTGTTGTTATTATAACAAAACATTCATATACTGCCATAAAATACAAACTAGATAATACACGTTCTTTGCCTGAAGAGCTGAGGCTTCAAATAGGCTGGACATTCTGAACTGGATCCCTAAGGAGAGACCGGGAGGGCGCAGCCCTTTCACAGCAATTTCCCCTCTCCAGTCCTTTCCAGTGTGGCTGAACACTGGGAAGGAACAGTGGATGTGGCAACCGGGAGCTGCCCGGGCAGCAGCAGATACAGCGCGGTCCTCCCCGCCCGGGGAGAAGGGTTCGTGTCCGGCAGCCACGCTCGCATGACAGGGGACTGGGGGGCCCGGGATTTAACCGGGGCTGTGCCTCTCCGAGCAGCTGCAGCTCAGAGCTGGTCCCCAGGGCTGCTGTGGTGGCAGAGCAGCTGCCGGGGGACCGCGGTCCCTGCGCCCCCCGGGGCACCCACCCCGGCGTGTCCCCAGCGCTCCGCCCGACCCGGCGCTGCGGGCTCGGCTCGGGAGCCTCCTGTGCCGAGCCTTTGCACGGCCCGCTGCTCCCAAGCACTGGGCGATCTCGGGGTGAGAAATGCTCTTCTCACCGAGACCGATGCCTCTTCCTGCCTGTGAGGTCTCTTCTCTACCCTGCTGCCAGTGCTTCCCAGTCTAATCTGAAATGCCACGAGATACCCAGCCAAGGGAGAAGTGGAAAGTGTTGCAATTGCTAAGCTGCCCTTTGAATTGAAATAATACTTGTAAATAATAATAATCTCTAATGGAAAAAAAAAGAAATCCCTGCTTATTCCCATAGAGGCAGCCCAGGGAGCAGGAGGGTTGGGGCAGGCTGGTCCAGCCCCTGGACAGACTCACCCACGAGGCCCAGCACCAACACGCCCTGTGTGCATCGAGCATCGTCTGCAACAACTGCACCAAGACAAAGCAAAGACCAGGAGCACTTTATGTGCTTTGTGTGTCTGAGCACAAGAGAGCAATCCCTGCTCAGTTTGTACCAGCCAAAGGCTCTGAGCCAGAAACTGTCCCTGCATCTGTATTCATAACTCATAATACAAACCAAAATGAAAAAAACACAGCAAAATACATTTACAATGAAGGAAACATTTCTCAGAAGTGCTGCTGTTTCCAATCCCTCCAGTGCTCTGTGTTCCAAGGTTCTAATGTTCTCTGGCCATTTGGGCACAAAGAATTGAGCTGATTAAGTGTTCAAATGCTTAATCTGACCTACCTTAGACCTGGCACAAACCCAAGAAAATACTAAGAATAGGGAACAGGAGCACACCTGATATATTGTTAAAGGCTATAATGTTAAAATTCTGATTATCATTGAACTCCAAAGCAATTCTCATCACAGAACCTACAAGGCAGTGGAGAAACCTCACTGGACACATAGTGCAAAGGTTCTCATCATCCACTGTCTACCCTTAAACCACTGTTGCTGCTTCTTCCCATTCTCCAAGCTCCTAATCTGGCCCCAATCAGTCTCTGTCCTTTCACTTGGGGATTTTGTTCCTGCACACAGATATGTTGATGACTCAAGTTCGAATTTTTCCCCAACTGCTTTGCCCCTTTATGGACCCCTCAGTCCCAGCCTGTTCCATCCTCCCAGAGGGCTCCCAGCACACACCAGCTGGACTCCTGCCGTGTTCCTCACCCCTGCCAACCTGCTCTGCCCCCTCCTTGGCTGGCACCAAAGCAGCCCTTTTTCCTCACTGGCCCAACAGCTGTGAGGACACCTGCTCACAGCCCTGGCACATGCTGGGCTGCATTTCAACACACCAGAGAAGGTGGATTTCTTTTTTTTCCTTCCCATCTGCAGAAGGTGATCCAGACAAAATGGGTAATTTCTGAGTTAGCTCCTCGTGGCTTATGCTTCCTGCCATAGCAATAGTTGTCAATCAAGCAGAGCTTAATCTTAACTCAGGCATTAACTTGAACACAATTAATTCTTGGCAGCCGACAGAAAACACTGTGAGCCCCGTCTCCCCTGATGGTGATAAGGCTGATTGTCAGGACAGGCTCTGCATTCACTCCTTGACTTTAGCAAGAGTTAGATCAAGCCCATACAGACTAATAAAACAAATTACATTGTTGGCATCAGCAAGTGCCACTCTAAAAGAGTCAATTGATTTCTGTCTCACTGTGCCAGCCAGGACCTTCCTCAGCTCCCAGAGATGGCTGGGATTTTCCCAGCAGTTTTCAGGAAAGCAATTCAAATTACAGCTGGGTGAGAATAAAACGCACAAATGTGAGGCACGTGGCCTAACCCAAGGGACGGTGTTTGCCAGGCTGCAGCACTAATACCCATGTCCAGACCCATGGCAGAGGGTCCCAGATGTGACCTGCGGGGTCAGTGTCATCCCACCCTGCCTTCCATGGCTTTGCTGCGTTGCGGCACTTTCTGCTCCGTTTATCTCATTCCACTTACAGACATGACTTGTGTGGCTCAAATGAAAGCCTGTTACCTTTGCTGGGGTGCACAGTGATTCAGGTTATGAGACGAGATGGCCTGGGCCAGACTGTCACAGCTCAGGCGTGCTCCAGGTTGTCTGGGCAGGCTGCCTTGCAGCTCTAGCAAGTCTGACACTTGCTGTGCCTCTCCCTGTCCCTCATTTCTCTGGCTATCTATTTTTCTGTTGTTACCCTTATCAAGAGAAGAACTGAACCAACCTGGCATACCAGCCTGATGGACTTAGAAGATTGCAGTGTGACTCAGTGCAGAACTCCACATCGGTGGACAAGAGGACAGTGAAAAGAGCACAAGATACATCATGAGCATTGCAAAACCTTGAGCAGTCAGCAGACTGGAAGGTCCCTCACCCAACAGGTCCCTTTCTCCTCTGAAATACCCTGTTTGTTTTATTGATGTGAACAGTCTGAGGCTCATGAGGGGATGCACAGGAATTCCCATCTTGGTTCACCTCCCTGATAAAAAAGCTGTAGAGTGCATGTGGAGAAAAATGGCATGTTATGTGCAAAATTATGCAAATAATTTTGAATGACATTTATTCTGAAAAGAACTATCTTGCTAAGATTCATATGGATAAAAAATGCACATTCAGTTCCTGAATTCATTTTGATAAGGTACAAATGCAGCAAATGCTTGCAATGAAACTGGTCAGTGTTTGGCTTCAAGGAAGGAAAATTCCGCAATTAGCTCTTTCAGAGAGTTACTTCACTTCTGCTGAAACAATTGATGTAAAAATCACTTATAAAAAAAACTCTTTGTCAAATTTTTCTTTGGAAAAGTTATGCAGCACTGGCCTCCAAAATTAACTTGTTTATAAAGATCTGAATATATGCAAATAAACAATTTATCTTATTCAAGAAAAGAATTCAGTTATGAACACTTACATGATTTTAAAGATGTTTAGGAGACAGTTAATCCTCAAGAGTAGTCTTTTTTTTTTTTTTTTGTCTAACGCACCATTTATCATTTCAATGTGTAAGCTAGATGTACACAACACATCACATTAAACATCTCCTCTGAATAAAGAAACACCAAAGGATATCCTATACTAATTTCAGGAGTGTCACACACTCACAGCCACAGGAGTGTCACACACAGCCACAGGAGTGTCACACTCACAGCCACAGGAGTGTCACACACAGCCACAGGAGTGTCACACACACAGAGCCACAGGAGTGTCACACACACACAGCCACAGGAGTGTCACACACAGCCACAGGAGTGTCACACACACAGCCACAGGAGTGTCACACTCACAGCCACAGGAGTGTCACACACACACAGCCACAGGAGTGTCACACACAGCCACAGGAGTGTCACACTCACAGCCACAGGAGTGTCACACTCACAGCCACAGGAGTGTCACACACACACAGCCACAGGAGTGTCACACTCACAGCCACAGGAGTGTCACACACACACAGCCACAGGAGTGTCACACACACACAGCCACAGGAGTGTCACACTCACAGCCACAGGAGTGTCACACACACACAGCCACAGGAGTGTCACACACAGCCACAGGAGTGTCACACTCACAGCCACAGGAGTGTCACACTCACAGCCACAGGAGTGTCACACACACACAGCCACAGGAGTGTCACACTCACAGCCACAGGAGTGTCACACACGGAGTCACAGGAGTGTCACACACAGAGCCAGGGGCTGGCTCAGCTTCCCGTATTTGGGATGTGGGACTGCAGGACGGCAGAGACCCTGAACTGTTGGGGTTTGTGGTCGAGTCCAAGAGAGTGGAAAAAGTTCCTCGGGAACTCAGAACCCTCCCAGTTCTCACTCTGTTCCATTCTCCTCCTCTTTGATGTTGCTGCCTCTGCCATGAATGTCATTAGGGTTCGCGTGTGTATTGAAACCAAACAAACATGAAACAGGACACTGCTGCTCCGTTTTCCGTGTTAGAAGGAATGAGGACAAAACCCTACAACACATGACTTATGCACTTAACTCTTCAATAATGATATATCCATTAATTCAACTAGAAACTAAGAGAGAGAGGCATGGTACATTTTCTGTTTTTCAAGCACTATCTCCGTCAAAATAACCACCTGGAACACAAACACAGACTAGCAGAGTAAAAGCTTCACAGGTCTACTCCCCTCCTGCTGACAGGGCAATGTTTAAATGCAATATTTCAATATTACAGGTTATACGTCCATGTATTCTAAATTCACATCCATAATGGGTCCTGTCAAGGCTTGACATGGCCAGTGGCAACTGTTCCCTGGAACTGAGCTAAGATGAAATGCTGGAACAGTTGTCCTTGGACTTCCATCTGTTGAGGAACAAGCCCCACAGTATGAAGTACATGACAGATCTTTCACTGCCTCCTTAGCAAGTGAATCATGGAGTAGCACATAAAATGAGAGTGTTGAGATCTCATGTACCATACTGCACCTGGGAATTACTGGGTGTATGTCATGAACAGTTCATGGGGCGCAACAGCCCAGTGTGGTCTTACTTTTACTACTGAGTTACTCTGAGATCTTGTTCATCTTTCAGTATCTCATTTGGTCCTTTTGTAGCTTGGGGAACAGCACTTATCTGCTGCACTGAGGCACTGAGGTCTGTAACAATAACTCTGAACTGGTTGATAAGTGATGCTACCGAAAGACAAAGGTGTATTATTGCAAAATTTTGTGGGTTGGCAACTTAGCTAGTGGCACTGTATTGCATCCAGAGCCCATTTGGCTCCTCACAATGAAATGAGAGTTGGGGGGAGAGGAAATCAGGTCAGAGTTTTTGGCAGACCTGTTCAAGGTAAGCATAATCCAGCTGATTCATTATGTGCTGCAATCCTTGCTGGCAAAGCCTCTGAGGTAAAGTAGCCTCCAGCCCTATTGCAACTCACCTCTGCGTGGGGGTGTCGATGCTGCACATTTAGGGAAGGGTGTCACTGGTGGATAAACTCAAGGGGCTGAGGGCTAGATAAAGAACAAAAAGCCTCACACGGGAGTACAATACCAGCCTAGTGTTCCTTGCTGAGCAGCCCACTCCAAAGTGTTGTTCCTACCCCCTATCAGACCAGAAGGACACCTTTGAGAAGACCCTTCTGGTGACTAATGCAGTTCTGTCTCATGAATCATTGGCATTGAGATGTCTTTGTGGCATAATCAGAGCTCTGGTTATTATACTCATTGATGATAAAACAAGTAAATCTTAATGAGTTGTGGGAAAGGAGACAATAGGGCCCTCTGCCAGGTCTCATTTACCTTGACAACACGCCTACAGCCTGAGCACAAAGATCCCTATTGTGTACCCTCAGTATTTGCGAAGGGGCCAGACAGTTATTCTCATTTCCCTCAATCTGATGGTGCTCTCTTTATCTCTTCCTTAGCATTTCTGAGGTACCTATCACTTGGGTATCTAAGCACCTCAGCTTTAGTCCAAGGTTAAATTTATGGTAAACAAACCACTTGGACAGCCTTTGAAGGTGAAAACTGATATATAGTTAAATAGTGGTAAATTATGCAATTTACATAGTGCCTCTTCTTTGACTAAAAGGACAAGCAAAGACTTTGTTGTTCATGTTGTAAACAAATCCCCTGTGTATGATTCAGGCACTAAGTAACTGGGTCTGTTACCTCACTAGCACAGCTAAGCCATTACATGCCAGTAACACATGACCAGCATGAACTGTCCTACCTGGACTGTGTGTACAGGAGGGACTCTAGTCAGCCTGGCTGTCTTGGTCAGGGTTACACCTCATCACACTCCTGCCCAGAAGAGCAACAGCAGTGGGATTATATAGAAAAGAGACATGAGACAAATGGTCTATGCCACCTGGCAATGGCCAGCACTGCTGACCTCACTGGAGCTGCTGGCTCTTCCTGTGAAACCCAATCCCAGCTGTGAATGGGCCAGGGAAGCCTTCCCCTGGTGCCTGCTTTGTCTGTAGCTTTGTCCCCTACAACTGCTTGGGAACCTTCAATGGAAAGAATTTTTGAACCAAGGAATTTTGAGCAGAGGAAAGAGATCTTAATCAAGCTCCATTTCTGTAGGTATTTTTAAAGGAAGTGTTTGTAAAGAAAGGCTTCCCAGCTCCTGCTGGCTTAGGAAGAGCAGCCCCTGAATAGCCCTTGCTAGAGGAGGACCAAGATCAGCACCCAGCACATCCCTGCCCCTGACAGCTGCCACAATCTCCAGGCTGCTCCTTGCACTGGCACGGGTTTTGTGCAGACAGCATGGGAAGATGAGTTTCAGCTCAGCATGAACACAGGAACATTCTCGAATTTCTGAGAAGCTTGTCAGGATGGCAAAACACTTCCCATTTAGATCTGGAGATAAGGGCACATTTCAAGCAAGAAACAAAAGACAGACCCTGACATTTAGATCTCAGAGTGAATTCCCTGGGACAGCAACAAGAGAAAAACATCTTTCTACTTGTTCTCTAACTACATCAGAGCAGTTGCTGATTTATAACGCTGAGCTGGGGGAGCATTAAAAATAGTCTTCTCTCCCCTCCCTATATTGCCAGCCACAGGGAATGGCAGCTAAATTAGGGATTGTCTGCTGTTGGCCTCTTTTAAACAAGTTTTTGTGTTCTCACGTGTTTTCCCCATGTTTTGCTCTGTCAGCTGTGGAGCTGCTCTGTGACTCACCGTGCAGAGAGATGAAGGACAAACCTTTCCCTCGGGACAGGGGCCGTGTCACCTGCACCACACACCTGTGTGTGCTGGATGTTCCCACAGCCCCCCAGCGGCTCCAGGCCAGTGTTATTGTGATGCTTCTGCTTTCCTGGTGCACAGCAAGCGAGTGCCAGCAGGGGAAGAATGACCAAGTAAGGGTCATAGAGTGAGAATGCAGCAATAGTCCTACAGTAAAGGTCTCAGCAGGGCACAAGGAATAGGGCTTTGCTGGGGAAGGTTGTGCAATCAACCAGATGCTCTTCCATCACATGGGAACTCACCAGTCTAACATGGGAGGGGGGCTGCAGCTCTGCAACTTCCTTCCTCTTTCCCTTAAGAAGTCCATTACTAGGCTGCTTAAGGTCATTTCAAAAATGGGAGGACTTTCTTTCCACCATATCCTCGTGCAAAGAATCCTCTCAGTCACGTCCTTCTCACATACTGAAAACCATTATTTACTGATAGAAGACCTTCAAGAAGTAGGAGCTTAACAAAAGGGCTGAGCACAAGGAACCAGGCTGAGATGGAGACACATACTGCCCCTGCTTGCTCTCTTCTCACAGCAGCAACAGCCTGAATTCTCTCTTCTCTTGCATGGAAGTAAATTAAGCTCAGATAAGATTACAAAGCTTTCACAAGTGACAGGAGAATCAGATCCATTGTGTAAGCCAACAAATAAATTTAGTGCTTTCCCAGTGAGCAAAATGACTTTCTGGTCCTGTCTAGCTCCTTCCAGCTATGGGCAGCAAAAACACACATGGTGTAACCCACAGTGAGCTTTCAACCCTCCAAAAGCTTCCTTACTCACTTGTTACTTACACAGGATTCCCTTTTAAATCAATCACCAAGAGTCAGTGAGTTCTACCTCAGAACAGATGACTAATTAATAATAATAATAATAATGACATTTCCCCACCTCATTTCTTTCAATATACTGAAGGGATAGAAGTAAATTTCTACAGGAATTCCCCCCAGGTTACTGATTTGCTACAGATCTTCAGTTTGACCTGTGGGAGGAAGAAAAGCTGCAGGTTCATCCATAACCCACTCTGCTTCCTGCCAGTTTGTGCCAGACAGGCTTAATCAATAGCTTTGTGGACACTCATGCTGCCACACAGTATGTTTTACCTTCTGGAACAGAAGTAGCATGAATTCAAATATTTTGAGGTCCTCATTTGGCCTTCCAAGAAGCTGCCAAACCCATGGCAAAATCCAGCTATCAGCATCCCAGGCAGCATGCAAGGCATTAGCATGCAAGGCAGCAGCTGTTTTGGCACTCAATTGTAATTACAGAAGTCTGAGAATGAAAGGGGACTGCTTTGAAAACGTGGGCTCTAATTGCAAGTGTCCAGTGCTGGAGATGCGGATCTGGCCTGCTTTGAAATGTGCAGTGACAGTGCTGAGCTGCCCCTGCCAGCCACAGAGCTCTTCTGGTCAAAGGAAAACCATGGCCTCACTAAGCCAGAGTGAAAGACCAACAAAGAGCATGAGGACCCCGAGAATCACCACGAGCTGCAGAAACCATGCAAACAGTTCCAGTGACACTGCCAGAGCATTTAGCAAAGGTCAGAACAGATCCAGGGCACTTGTGAGCAGGAACTCGTGTCCCTCGGAGAGAGGGATGCTGTGTGATCCACAGCAGCACCCTAGATTGTTCAGGACTCACCCCTGCTGTCCAGGGAAAAGGAACAGGCAGTGGAGAGGGAACTCAGTCCTCACTTCTGAGGGAAGCAAGGGTAGAGGTACATCCTGCAGAAAGGTTAGTTGCTTGTGTCCACAGATTGAGACTTCATTCCTGAAGTCCTCTCATGCCAAACAAATTCACCAGACTACATGAAAACCTGGGGCCGAGCACTTGCCAATGTGTGCATGCAGCTGGAGATGTGCAGTGTGTAATTGCATTTGCTATCAGGGTAATTGTGCATGCAAAATTGTGCAATAAGTATTTTCTACACATGCTCATGCTTTTAACTTTCTCTCTCTCTCTTTTTTTGTTTTTTTCCCCCTCCCCCAAGAATCAGGCACTGTTTGAATAAATACTCAGGTAAAATAGTTTAATTTATTATACATTATTTTGACTTGCTTTAATTATAAAGTCACAAGTAAACCACAATACTGTGCACTTCAATGACACAAGAGCCACTCCACAGCACTGCTGGGTCATTAGGATCTGTTTGCACAGTTCTTTAATTTGCCTGTAGAAGGATGGATTCCTTAGACTGGAGCTAATTTGTTACACATTGTCTGGAATGTAAAGCCAATTAAACACTGATCACAGTTACTACCCAGTCCTTGGCAATTAGCTTGTTATTGAGGGTTCATTTCATTTCCTAGCTGGGAAAACCAAGGAAGAAACTCTTCTGTCAGAGAAATCACAGCTAGTGCACAAACTGACCCAAACCACTTGGATCTACCCTGGGACACAAAGTGACTCTGTACACTTGTAGAAAATAAAGCACAATACAGACAGAGCCAGCAGATCAAATGAAGCTCAGCGAGTGCTTTCTCTGCCACCTGCAGTGGCCCCAGATGATGCCACTGCTCGAACAAACTCTGCCAGGACTCAAACTACCACAATGGCATTGTCTCCGAGCAGGAGAGAGCAGGGGCACCGCAGCCTTGCTGGGTGTGCTGCCAGGCTGAGAGGGGACACTGCTGAGCACAGCCCCGGACACCCGGGTCCTGCAGCGCAGCCAGGGCAGGTCACAGGGGTGTTTCACAGGGACACAAACACCTACAGACACACAGAGGACTGTCTGATGGGAACAAGAGATTTGCTACGCACAGAGAAGTGTTATTCTTTCAAAATTAAATGTTGCAATGTAAGATCCTTAGAGACACTAAAACAACAGGTACCTAAAAGGGTGAATGTCAACAAGAAGATGGGGAAATAAAGGTAAGCATCCCAGTTAGGCAATTCGTTCTGTCACTATCAAGGCCAGGTGAATTACAAGCCTGGTTAAAATCATAATATCCCTCTGAGCCCCCTTCAGAGCTCAGTCACTCTAAGTACCATGCCCAGAGACTCTGGATCATTCCATACAGGTTTCCTGTTTGTCCCAGGTAACATGAATAAGCATTCAGAAAAACTGTCCACTTCCCAAATGCTGAGGAGCTCCCAGAGCTTTTAGTTCTTGGGCTGCTACAGGACCTCTGTGTTCAAACCAATAAAATTTAATAAACTGATCATAAGTGATGAAGAAGAGACAGCCTTATTTTAACCTCTCAGGTATAACTGTATCCGAAGGACATGTTGCACTTAGAGCAGATTAACAGATCCCAGTGTGAGGGGAAACAAAACTGACACCTTCCACTTTTGCAGAGTTTGATGTCAATGCAGGTAAGGTTTCAACAAAGCAGATGAGGCAAAAACTCCATGTTGCACTGGAGAACTGTAGTTATTCTGCTCCGATGAGTGGCTCAGATGTGCACAAGCTTTTCACTTGGCATTATTATTTTGCCACTGGTCTGCAGAAAAGAGAGCAGCATTCCCTGACAGAGAAAAGGGCTGTGCACAGCTGCACAAGCACCTGGACACATTCAGGCAGCCCCTCTGCACAAAGCCAGCTCCTGCACACTCACAGGTGAGCACACGTGACTCTCAGCACCTGCACATCACACCTACAGGTGCACAGCCACCTGTATTTGCTCAGACAGTATGAACACACATCTGCACACACTTGTTTATCCCCACACGCGTGTTGATCCCCACACACCTGCACACACATGTTTATCTCCACACAAGTGTTTATCCCACACATGTGTTGATCCCCACACACCTACACACATGTGTCTGTGCACACACACCTGCACACATGTGTTTATCCCCCACCTGTGCACACACGTGTCTGTGCTCACACATGTGTTGATCCACACACATGTGTTTATCCCCACACACCTGCACACACGTGTTCATCTCCACACACGTGTTTATCCCCACAGAGGTGTTGATCCCTACACACATGTTTATCCCCACACACCCGCACATACACGTCTGTGTACACAGATATGTTTATCGCCACACACCTGCACACACATGTTGATCCACACACACATGTTGATCCACACACACGAGTCCGCACGCCCTGCCGTGCAGCACACGGAGCACACACACATGTCAATCCCCACACACGTGTCCGTGCACCGCCGGTGCCCACACAGGCCGGCCCTGGCGAGCTCGTCCCTCCGCCTCAGCCTTTGTTCGCACACAGATCCTCGGCTCGGTCCTCCCCGTTTCCCAAATAACGCAGATTCCCCTTTGTTTACAGCCGGGATGCTGAGCCTGAGTCAGTCTCTAAACCCATCTTGGCCAAGCCAGTCCTGTCTTGTTTGTTTGTTTTCCCAGTGACTGTGTGTGAGGAATAGGGTGGGTGGAGGCGGCTCTACATGTCCCTTCACCTCTTGTGGGTTCTGGCACATTCCTTTCACAAACACTCTCTCAAACGCAGGGGACAGGATGCTTTGTTTATACAATCACTGCTTTTTGCTGAGGCTCCACACACCCCGGCACATCTCTGTCCAGGAGGCTCTTCTGCATGAAGGACAGAGAGAGGAGCCCCCCAGAGCAGACGATGCTCTTAGAGGCTCTTGTTATAGACCTCTATGTGGAATACAAAGTGTATTATCGGCCCTGCTGCACACATGGACAGAGCACAGCATTTGCCAGCGTTCAGTAATTTAGTGTGAATGTTTCATAATACTGAGTGGGAAGAAAAAAGCATAATATAGTTCTAGGGATTTTTCTAGTACCACACTGCTAGGAAGAACTGCTTCCCATAGCCAAATTAGAGGTACAAACCAACCACTGACTTAACCACTTGAAGGGAAGTGAGCACCCAGCCAGCCAGGCCCAGGAGATGACACCAGTAACACAGGTTGAACGTCGGCTGTCAAACACAGCAACGCACAACAAGACAATTTTCACAGGTTTCAGTGATTGCAAAACCCAAGTCTGTCCAGCACAGACTCAGGGCACCTCTGCAAACTAAATATGGAGGTTTTGATTTAAAAGACAAGAGGGAGAGAAATGGGAAAATAATGATGCAGTTAAAAAAAAAGAATAAGACAAAACAAAAGGCCAGAATTCTAGAGACACATACATTTATAGAAAAAAGTTAGCCTTTTTAGTAAATAAACATTGCCCTAATATGCAAAATATCCTGGGATTCCATACATCACACCCCCCAGGATGCCTATCCTCTTGCTCCTGCAGAGCTATAGAAGTCCTCAAAGGCACACTGTCTGCCTCTGCAGTCAGAAACAAGGTGAGAGTGGTTTGTTGAGGCCCATTCAGGCTCAAGGAGGCAGGAACACCCAAATCCCCTGTGTCAGCCCCAGCCGCTGCCCAAGGAGCAGCAGTACATTTGCAGGCTGAATCACATCTATTTGCTGTATCTTCTAAGACACACGTATTTAATTTTTATTCCACAACTCAGCAACATGATGGAATTTCACCCATGATCTAACACAGCCAAGTTTTCACTACCTTGCCTTCTACCTGCTATACCCAAGGTTTCTGAATGGTCTGCTATCCCAGTTATATGAGGGCTGCTTTAAGTCCAGCAGCAGATGAGTTCAGCTCACAGACTCCATCTAAATCTAGAAAACACCAGTTCCCTGTGTACACAATTCCCCATGAAGAAGAGCAGACAGATCCAGGGAGAAGTGTCTCCCTCTGGGTTTCCTGCTGGGGCTGTGACACTGGCAGAGGAAAGGGACAACACCTCAGTGTCGTGGAGTGGAGCTCCTTCTAATGTCTGCACCAGGGCCATCTCCAATGGGCAAGATCTCTCTTACTACACAGATCCCAGTGGCATCGTTTACTGAAATAGCTAACTGCTTACAAATAGAATACTAAGAATTGCCTTAGCCAGAAAAAAATATCATTCTTTCCAGGGAGAGAAGAGCAAATGGGTTAAAGTGCTTCCAAGTATGTGATTGCAGCACTGGTGATAGCAGCTTCTCCTAATGAACTCTGCTAAACTTCTAGACTAGATAAGAAATTCTTCCAATTAGAAATAAAAATTTCCCAGGTCTTTGCACACTGAAGACCTATTGTTACTTCCTGTATTGACCTCCAATACAGCAGGATTGTGTGCAATTGGCCTTAGCCTCTTTTGTTACCAAGATGTACCCTTTCAGTTTCAAGAAAAGGTTCCCAGAACAAGGAATTGGTTAATTCCATGATCTCTGAAAGAAAGTGCAAAGAAACTGTTTGACTCTAAATTCTCATTCTCAGTCTTCCCACTCTGATTGCTCCTCGCTCTCCCCGTAAGGGGACTGTTGACATGACTCCATGTCCACTTCCATTAATCGGTTTAATTCTCAAGCCTCACACAAATTCCAGCTCACCATACCTGTATAGCCCTTCAATAATGTGCTTAGTGCAATAACACCAACAGATTAAAACCAACAATTGGATTGCAGAGGTTTTAGGCAACCCTGGGTTCCGTGGGAAGGGATGACAAGATTTCTGTGCCACCTGTTCCAGCTGGTCAGAGGTGCCTTGGCATGGGTTCTGTTATTTTTACTGCACCCCTTTCTGGAGGGCAGGAGAGGGACATGACCTGCTTTCTGAGTTTTCCTTTTAGCCAGGGCTGCATCAGTCATTGTAGCTGACATTCAGCCTCTGTGACACAACCTCAATTGAACAGAAGGACCAGGAGTCTAAATATTTTCTAATATATAGAATAATAAACTAAAACAGTTCTATATCACCTTCCAGGTGCTGAGAGTGGGC
This sequence comes from Formicarius rufipectus, assembly GCA_013399695.1. NCBI lineage: Eukaryota > Metazoa > Chordata > Aves > Passeriformes > Formicariidae > Formicarius > Formicarius rufipectus. The sequence goes on from VXAU01001873.1 coordinate 898,605, forward strand.
CACTCTCCACTCTAATTACAAACACTAATAATTATCCATTTGTAGCAATTGCAAATCTATACATCATTTATATATGTATATATATTTAGCTAAGTCTAATATCCCCACACAACTGCAATATCTCAACACTTCAGGAACTGACTTTTGTCTCCAAAAAAGTCTCTTTTACTGTAAGTGAAACGACTTGGTTCCATACCTGCAAAGTACAGGTACATGGTTAAGAACAAACTCTATTTCCACAGAATCACAGAATTGTTTAGGTTGGAAAAGACCTGTAAGATTATCAAGTCCAACGTTAGCCCTGCACTGCCAAGTCCACCACAACCCATGTCCTGTGTTTCCTCCTGTGACTCTTGTCTGTGATGGTGACACACGCTCCAGCGAGCACACAGGAGCTGTGACCACAAGAAAAAGGCTGATTTGCACAGTGAGATATTTTGATTACTAAGCAGCTTTAAAAATCTGCTTCAGCTTTGGATTCTTTGAGTCCCAACTGGTTATTTGCACTGCTGTTCCCTGTCTGTATTCTCTGACCTTCTGACACAGAGCTGCTGCAGCCTGTTGCATGTGTCCCCAAGCAGAGAGCAGATTGGACAGAGATTAGATAACATCGTGGGCTATGGGCTGGGTTCTTCTTTTTTTCTTACCAGTTTCCTGTTGATAGAATCACACTGATAAGGAGTTTAGTTGGTAGTTGAAGTATGAAACTGCAAAAAGCTGTCTTCTCAAAGACGTGTTCCAACTGGGATGCAGATGCTGCCAAAAGATATTTTGGTGTGTGTGCAGCTGGGCTCTGCTGTTCAGACCCATCAATGTGATTATTACCCAGGAGCAAGGAGGAGTTAAGGGATCAGTGTGGGTGCACAGCTTAGGGTTAAGTGTTTTCAAAACTGTTTACAAACACGGTTAGAGAAGCACTGCAGGAATAGAGGAAGCTGTTTGAGATGTTACTTCACTCTGGCTACATCTTACCACTGTGTTTCTAAAAGTTATTGCTCCACAGCGCTTTAAGGGAAGATGCGTTAGCACAACAGTGTGCATTTGTCTCATCTGTTTCAGTACAAAGTCATCCAGGTTGCCTCCAACTATCACAAGCAACCAAAAGTAAGGCTTTGCCCAAAGCTGATGTGCAGCAATGTCACAAAACTTTGTCAGCTGAGTCCCAGATGCACGAGCTTTGGCAGCAACGTGGGAACAAATAGCTTGTGGGCACTGAGGTTTCACATTTCCACAGTTCAATCGGTCATGATCCTGCACAGATCCAAGGCCTCCAAGCCCCACCGTGCTAATGTGAGACCGCTTAGACAGCTGGGGTGGCATAGACCTTGGAACAAACCAAGAGACACCCACACTTCAGCTGGGAGGGTCTTCATTTTAAATATCTGCCCCTACTGTGCTGAAGAGCTACCGACTCTACAGAAGCCAAAGGTCCGTCTTTATCTTCCAGTACCTGCAAGGGAAATGAAGAAGCAGCCGCTGGCTCGGCCGTTGGTGGTTTGTTGCCATCACAGCCCTTCAGTTGGGAGGGTACAGGCTGTGGTTTCACGTGCAGGGGCAGCCCCTGCCCTCACACCCACCCTGCTGCTGGCACAGCTGGCTGTGCAGCTGCACAGTCCACCAGAACAGCTGAGAAACTCCTTTCAGCTGACAGTTCAGTGTACCCCATAACCATGGAAAAAGGTGTGCTGATCCAAACAACAGCACTACTGAAACTGGGACAACTGGCTGCAGGGAGAGGGTGCCCACCGAGAAAGCTGACGTGGATCCACTGCCTGAGAAAGAGAGGTTGTCCTAGAGATCTTGATAGGGAAGCTTGGCAAAGAAAGGGTCAGTCTACACATGTAGCTCCCTCTAAGGCAAAAGGGAGCCACAGATATGAACTGGGAGCTGTGCAAGCAGCAGTGCAATGTAAAGCAGATTTTCTTTGATTAGCCATGGCCTCTAATCTCTCCAATGCCCCCCTGCAGCGAATTCCAGAGTTCAACAGTCCCCACTGGACTTTCCTGTTAAGGCTCAAATCATTAAAAGTATTTGTTTAGTAAAGGCTAAAGCACTCAGGTCCCAGTGCCTGAGAGCTCTGTGAGGTTAAATGTTGTCAACCTTTTGAATGCAAGCCATGTTCCACAGGGTCTTCATGATTCATTGGTGGAGCCAACCAGACATTTTACCTCTAGGCTTTACCCTTCACCACAGTCCACTGCAGGTGCTGATGAAATGCTTGGACAAAATGAGCTCCCCCAGCCCCGGACAGGACCATGTGGCACAGCCTCTGCCAGAGCCACCACGCTCACACAGGTGTCACAAGCCAGCCTGCTGTGCCAGCCCTGGCTGGGATAGAGCTCATTTCCTTCCCAGTCCCTGCTATGGGCTGCGTTTGGGATTTGTGCTGGAAACAGTGCTGATAACACAGGAGTGTTCTCCTTACTGCTGAGCAAGGCCTTTTCTACTCCTCACTCACCCCACCAGAGAGAAGACTGAGGGTGCACAGGGGGCTGGGGGGACACAGGTGGGACAGTGATCCCAAGAGATCCCAGGGATGTCCCAGACCATCGTGCTCAGCATATGGAGCTGGGGAGAAGGAGGTGGAGAGGGGATACTCGGAGTGGTGGCGTTTGCCTTCCTGAGTCAGCCTGTCCTGGGGATGGCTGACACCTGCCTGTGGGACGTGGGAATGAGTTCCTTGGTTTGCTTTGCTTTCACAGGCAGCTTTTGCTTCACCCGCTAAACCGTGTTTATCTCAACCTACACATTTTCTCACTTCTACCCTCCTGGTTCCTTCCCCCACCCCACTGAGGGGCAGTGACAGAGTAGCTCTGTGGGACTGAACCACAGAGTTCCTCCTGCTGACATACAGGAAGGGATCTTCAGCTGGCTGAACGCTGATGAGCTTCATGGCAATTCTGTTGGACAAGGCAGGTGTGACACAGCCAGAAAAACCACTGACCCTCCAGGCTCTTTGTCAGATAACTTTCTCAAATTTAAAATTTCACATCTGACATCAAGGGTTTGCACTGCCCTAGGACAAGGTTTCTTTATCCTCACATTTTTACCGATGGTGATGTATTCCACATGAACCAGCAAATGTGGTTTGAGTATTGTGAGCCTGACCCACAATACAGCTTTGACTCAACACTGTTACTTAGGGCAGAAGCTGTTCAAAGATGGGAAGAATCAGTTCCCAGAGTGATCCAGGATTCAATTTGTCTATAACTTCCAAAGGATTAATATTTCTCACAGAACACTCCTAGTTACACCCTAGAGAATACTCCTCAACTGGCTTCATTTCAATTTCAAAAGTTACTTCAGAGAAATGGCCGTGAATTAGTGGCCAAATTCACATTCCTGAGAAAAACTGATAGTTTGAATTGCAGCTGGAGCTGACGTGGGGCAGCTGGCGAGGCTGCATACCTGCCCTGCAGGGGGATGGCTGCTGGCCCTGGAGGAGATGGGAGGCTCGGGGTGCCCCGGCTGGAGGGCTGGGCCACTGCCTGCCCATCCCAGCAGGGCAGGGGACACTCGGCTAGGAGAGCCAGTGAGGGGCTGCCCAGAGCCACAGCATCACCCCATCACACCCCAGAGGAGCACAGGGGAGAGCCCAGCGCCCCGAGGAGCTCCAGAGGCTCTGGCTCCCAGTCCCTCTGTCGGCTCGCTGGGAGCTGGGCGGGTGAGCTGGAAGGAAATCAAGCAGGTTTGCAAACCTGCCTGGCAGGCAGTGAAAATCCAACCTGGTTTCTGTCAATTTTGCAGGAAAATGTCATACTACCCCAAGCATCCAAGCTGAGATCAACAGGAAATGCTTTTCCTTTCCTGCGGCCATTTTTGAGATTTCAAAAACTTCCATGATACCTACTTTGAATTTTTTTTTTGTTTTATGATTTTCACAAAATGAGAACTGAGGGTTAAAACAATTTGGGATGGGTCAATTAAAAATTTTGTTTCAAAAATGGTTTTTAGAAGTTTTTCCTAATACAAACCATTAACTGACACCAATTCTGCACCTCTGAATCCTTCCATTTTAAAAATCTGACATATTCAGAGGAATAATATGTCCCATTCAACAACAACTGTACTCTTATTTTGAATGTCTGTCTGCATCATTTAGCTATTACTGAGCATGCAGAAAGCTGTAAAAATGGGTGTTAGTTCTTAAGCCTGTTCATACCAGTGTTTCTGTGCAATGTCTGTGATATTTCCAAGCAAACAACCCTGAAAGCCTGGATTTCACAGAAGTATCAGGCCCTGCAGAAAATACCACTGGCACTTGGACTCGCTTGCCTGTAGAACGCAATCCCTTACTAAAAGTTTCACACTGGTTGTTACCTTGAAAAACAGCTAAGAATAGTCCACTGAAGGTCTCTCTCACTCCAGCAAAGTGGGAAGGATTTGTTAATGACCAGTTTCTTCCTTCTGTCACTTTGCCAGGTTCCTGAGAGAGGCTGATCCAGTCAAAGCCCACCACGCAGAGCAGAACAACCTCCCAGATCCTCCTGCCTGGCCCACTTACAGTCCAGATAAGGGGTCTAGTGCTGGAAAGTGCTTCCCAGGAAACATGTCTCACTGAAGTTTACAGCAACTTGGCACGCGTGGAAAACCATGTCAGAACCAAAGCTTTATTAGATTGAAACCCAAATGCAGGGGGCTAAAGTTAGACAGGCAGACTGAGGTGTTATGGAAGGTAATGTGGCCCCACAGGGAGACACAATGCATGTATTTGATGAGAGAAATTACCAAAGAAATACCAAGTTTTTGACCAAGACCTACTTTTTCACTTCCTCTCCAGCTCAGACCAATGAAAGATCCAAGTAAAAGTTAACTTTTACCTCAAAAAAAAAATAAAAATCATTATGTCTTTGACCTTTACAAACAAAACAAGACAACAAACCACAGAGTCACAGGCCACTCTTAAACAATGCCTGGGCTTGATCCAGTCATTGCTTTCTGTTTGGAAAGGGAGAGTAATCCCTGCAAATGCACAAGACAGGCATGTGTGTAAATACGGGGAGCAGGCAGAGCCCTGCCACCAAAACCACCACCGAGTCCAGGTGTCACAGAGCAGCTCCTGCCTATTACTGGTGATGACAGAACAATTAAGCAGTTAATTGTTTTCCCAAAGGACAAAAATGAGGGTGCTTTAAACACTTGGGGAAAGAGTCAAGGAATTATCTTCCAGAGGGCAATCCAAAAGAAATTAGTTTCTCTCCATATGGGGAACCTAACCTTTAGTTCCCAAACTGGGCACATAAATTTGGGCAGTTTCACAAGACCAGCTGTCCTCCAATCATCCCCTGTTGGTTTTTGTACAGTTTCTATTTATAGTTTCCTGGATGGGATGGACATCTCGTTTGACCTCCTGCATAACACAAGGCCATGGAATTTCCCCCAGTGTTCACACAATGTGGTGGCTGTGTCATAACACTGCACGGAAACCTGGCTAGAAATGCATAGCCAAAGCCCCATGTCCTGAGGAGGAATGGGCTGTACAGAACCCAGAAATGCCCACGGGTGGTATTTAAGAGGATCAGGGCAGACAAAGCTGAAAGGGCTGTTGCACAGTCCTGTCCCACGCCCACTGCAGGTCTTGGAAATGGACACTGAAGTGTGGTCCCAGTGATCCCAACGTGGGTCACCGTGGGAAAGCAGGAAAAGATTCTTCCACTCAACAGGAACATGCACAGAGCACTGGGAGAGGCTCCCTGAACCCACTCTCCAGACCAGGATAACTCTCTGTACAAACAAACAACAAGGAAGCTTTCCAGAACAAGTGAGGCCCCAGGCACACAGAACACCTGGTGGTTTGGCGTACCATGAGAGAGCTTAGATAAACAGTTCTGAAAGTATTCTGGAACCAGGGAGACTATTCCCAGAATCTCATGTGACATTTAAAACATGATCCTGTGCCATACACTGGTGTCAAGAGAGATGAAGGTCCCGGTGGCAGAGGGGGTGAGGGGCACACCCTCAGGGGGCACAGCAGGGAGCACCCAGCTCTGCCCTCCTTCGCCTGCCCTGCAGGGAGGTCTTGGCTGGGAGCCCACACAACAGGGGACATGTTAAATATTGAAAGACAGTCAATTCCAAAACCCCCAAAATAGCCAAACTCCAAAATGAATCTGACCAAGCCAAAGTAATTTGTGTCTTCTTGTATGGTGCTTTTATGATTTTCATGAGTGTTAAACGTTTATAGTGCAGTAGTGGTGACAGAGCTGAAGACCCTGTGCAAATACGGATTCAGTCAGGATGTCTTTGGAGTCATGTGCATACATAGAGTCATGGAACATCCTGAGTTGGAAGGCACCCACTGGGATCATCAAAGTCCAACTCCCAGCCCTTCACAGGACAGCTCCAAGAATCCCACCACGTGCCTGAGAGCACATACATCAATCACAGGAAAAAAAACAAACCCTGACTGCTCAAAATTACCTTCTTGAACCCTTCTTTCAAGGTGCATATTAATGTCAGTGGCTTTCCAGGACTTGTGGTGCAATCAGGTACTGGAGAGTGGCTGGATTTTGGAGCAATCAGCTTTGCAAAGGGGACAAAGTGCTGATCCATGAGCAAACAAAAGAAATAAGGCAAAAGCTAAGGCCAGGCTGAGCCCACCCATGTCATCTGCCAGCTCACCGGGCTGGGCTGATTTCCCCGCAGTGGAACTTTGCCAGGCTCAAACAAAGCAACGCCAGAGCTCTGGGCAGCAGAGCCAGGGCCAGGGGCTGGCAGGAGGTGTTGGCACCGCCCGGGGCTGGAGCACACAGGGCAGACCCAGCCACGAGCCCTCTGCTCACTGGGAGCAACCCAGGAGGAGCACCAGGGCCAGGGCAGCTGCTCAACACCCCAGCTGCAAGGGCTTCCTTCAGGCTCATATGGCCAGAGCTATGGAATTTGAAAAAGAAGGAAAAAGGAGGAAAAGGAAGACAGTTACAGAGAGGGGAGAGCTAAGAACTTCCTTATCCAACTTAGAAAACTTACCTGTTCCTCGGATCTCAGAATTCAGTAATGTTCTAGAGAGAAATGAAGTTCCTCTACAACAAGTATCAAATGATCCTCACATGAGACTGAGCTCTGTGTTTTTTTCCCAGTACAAGGTGATATTGGACAAATAACCGAACTGTGACTCAGTTTTTATTCCCCAAAATGGGGGATTATCATATTTTCGAAAGCATTCACATTTATGTGGATTAAACACAAGTGAAATATGTCAATTTAAACCACACTCACTGATGTGAAATCAGTCAGTAGTTGGCCTGGATGTTGAAAATTCTGAAAAAAGTCCTCTTGAACAATCAATAACCAGGTTATCCATAAAGTCTGTATTTCATAAAAGACCATTCAGCTCACTGCTAGTTGGGGGTGGAAAGCAGGATTAGTCATGGAAGAACATGTTGAGGGATAAATTTCCTCTCCTCTGTATAAAGTTCAGGTTTCCTTGAATTTTGGAGCTGAACAAGATCCCTGTCAGGAACCACATCCCTTTGGGGCTGCACAGGAGATTCCCATCCAAACTTCCATGTTATACCAACCCAGGACTTGTCCACTGCCTGAACCAGAAAACACTTTCACCAAAAATGACCTTGGAAAAAGCATCCTTCCTTTGTCCAGTCAAGAGAAAAGCTAGAAAACCAATAAAATTTTTGGAATGAACTATCACCAGGACACTTTCCAGAGGTCAAATGCGCACAGATGTTGCACATCTGCACAACCAGCCCTTCCAGAAATATCTACTTGTTGATAAAGTACTACAATTACAAAACCAGCTTAAATGATGGAGTTTGTTCTCTTTGATCAGGCTTCACTGTTCTGTGCTAGCTGCTTGTTCAGAAGTCTTCACATACATGTACATTTCTGTGAGACTATTTTCTACTTCACTGGAAGGCTCTGGGTTCTGACAGGAGACCTTTCCTTTCTATGGTGCATAATTCCCAAAGCATGTGGCCTGCAGGACAGGAGGCTAGAGAAGGAACACGGCAGGGCCAAGCCTGGCAATTTGCTCCAAGGGGGCTTCACTCTGTTCCTTCCAGCAGGGCACACGCTGATCCCAGAGCACAGTGTGGCACTTGGAGGGCTCACGTCATCCTCATCGTGGGCAGATGTGATCTTCCACTTGAAGGGCTTTTCCAACATCCTCATTGATTCTAACTGGGAATCCTAACTGTGTGTCCTTTGGAAGATCCATTAACTCTGATAGGCCTGGCCCCCCTTAGGCTGTGTGGCCATGCCAATGTGCCTCAGAGCTCACCGAGGTCCTGCCAGGGAGATCCAAGCTTAACCACTCATGGAGGAAGCATAACAATTTAGTGCCCAAAAATTGTGAGCAGTATTTTGTACATGTGTAGGAGTTCCTAGAGGAATTCATTACGATAGAATACATTAGGCACTTTGGCAATTTCTGTTCTGTTTTACTCTAGTTCACAAAAATGAGGCCCATAAATTTGTTCAGTTCAGAGGCTGGGGTTGAGACCTGATGGAATGACAGTCTGAAAAATGACAGTATTCAAAGGTAGGAACTACCTGAAAAACAAGTTAAAAAGGCAGTATCAAGGGTTTCACTCCATGTGAGAGCAGAACTATGTGTTGGCAGGTGGCCCATGCGGGTCCTAGGCTGGGTTTCCGATGAGGCAGCAGGGAGGGGAATGGGGGAGACTCACACTGGTGTTCCAGAGGTGGAACAACTGGCTATAAAGAAGCTACACTGATAAATTGGACCAGCAACCCCTCACTCTGCATCTTAATGCCTGAAGCCAAGGCTGCCTGAGAATGGGAAACTATGGCCCTGCTTCAGAACAAACACATGAAAAGGCCTTGGGCAGGGTCAGACCTACTGAAAATGGCAACACCATATGTTTAAGCTAAACAAAAAAAAAGGAAAGGAGAAAAAACATGGAAAGGTCATTCCACCCACTCAGCCATCCTTTCAAACTAACTGCTAATAGCATGGAGATGGGGGCACAACTTATCTATTTTTATCTTGCTGTTTGCTTTCAAACTGTAGCTCCCCAAAACACGAGGTCGCTGAGGTAAGAGACAGGTCACGTTCTTTCAGCAAAGGCTCCATCCATGTGAAACTTTCTCCCCTTCTGGGTCCTGACATGAGCATAAATTTCAGAGATTTGGAAGGACTAACTGACTGAAATTCTTTCTTTTCTCCTAAGGACTTAACCTCAGAGTCCAGAGGATCTGATAGAAATTTTCACTGAAGCAGAAGGGAGCAGAACTGCAGTTCTGGATTTACTAGGCCCTTCTCCACCAAATGGATGGCAGAGGTCTACAGGCAGAGCGGAGGGATTAAATCCAGATGGGCAGTGAAACTCTACTAGCATTTAGGGATGAAGAATGAAAAATCTCCCCTGAAGTATGTTTTGGTGTTCAGGTTGGACAGTTTGGAGAGTGACTCATTGTAGATTTGAGAGGAGATGGTGCTCAGTTCCCAGAATTTCAGGCGTCCTTGGAGGGAGGAGGAGGTTCCACATTACAAGTGTCACAGAGAGGGTTTTGCCTCAGTTCCAGAATGATAGTGATGCCATGGAGGATCCTGAAAGAAACAAGCTGAACTGTAACAGGTCCTAGACCCCAGTATTAGGGGCAGGTTACACTCACACCAGTGTTGCCACATTTAGGTGCACAAACGAATGGGAAAGAGAAACAAGGAGGGAGGCCACGGCTGTCCTGCAGTCACTGCTGTGCCCAAAGGGGTGGGTGTGAGCAGGAGGAAAAAATTACTCAGGAGACCCTTACCAAGACCAGAGTGTGGACACACAAGAGGGAGGCTCCTCACTGAACTTCCCCTCTCCCTGTCGGTGTTTCAGCCAAGACATCCTGATGCCCTGCGGCAGCACTCACCCAGTCACAGCCTGGGCACTGGGGCTCTTCCTTCTCCTTTTCTTTCACTGGAGGCCCCTGCCCTGGCTGAGAAGCCTTTTCCTTCCCTGATTTTTTGAGCTGCTGACCTAATGGTTTCCTTTTATTTTCTGTGAAAATATGGCAAAAAGGAGTAGCCCAAGCCTGGCCACAGGGCAGAGGGGTGGGTACTTTACCAGAACCTTCTGTGAGACTCAAGACAGTTGCCCCATAACCATGACTCTCCCATGTGATAGTTTCCAGAGAAGACCAGGCAATAAGGAAGGAGGATTAATTTTGAAAATTGGCTCATCAGGATCTGTGCAACTTCAGTGTGTGGTTTTGTTTGAATCCCAAACCAAAGCAAAGGGAGCAGGAAGGACAAGGAAGATGTGCTGCAGCCTGATACTGTGATTCTCCTTGGATCTGAAAGAACTCCCCTAAGGATGAAGAGAACAGTTACCTGTAGGAGATTCTAAATCAAATTCACGTGTACTCACCTCAGTGCTCCAGATACACAGCAGGGAGGGGACAGGCAAGGTGTGTCTGCCAGAGATGCTCGTGCTGTGCCCAGCAGAGTGGAATTGAGCTCAAGGGATACAGCACTGGAAAGTATTCCCACATCACTGAGGGGGCTCCTGTCAGCACAGGAGGCAGAGCAGAGTGAGCTGGCTGGGCACTAGTCCTGTGTTCCAGGGACACTTCAGTCCCATGTACTCATTCCCCCTGGATGCTGATGGCAGGACGATTCATGGTCAGACACAAAGACAGCTCTGCCTTTTCTCTGAGCTCCCAACATGAGCAAGAAGCAGCTAATTCACAGGGCGAGGAGGAAGGAGAAGGGGAGAATGCTAGCCATGAGACTTGGTCCCAAACAGTTGGAAAACACATCTATTTCTAATTTTAGTCACTTTCTGAGGCCATCAAACACAAGATACTATTCTGCTCACCAAACCACAAATTTAGGAAGTGGCTAAATCCTGAGGAGAGTGTGATACTGCTCTCATCAGTGCATACAGCAATCACATGCCCACCAGGGCCATGAGCTTGGTGGTGGCTTCTGTGAAGGAACAGCACTGGCCTGTGTTACTCACCAGGGTCTCACCCCTTCTCTTCCTTACTGCTGAAGCTTCAGAGCAGGCCAGGAGTACCAGATAACTCCTCTTATTTATTTACCTTCCCTTTTGTCATGCTTTGGAACATGGGAGGAAGGCCACAAACTCTGTGACCCTTGCCAGTAACTGGCTAATGACCTTGGGGTCCAGACGATCTGGATCAGACTGGAATGAGCCAACTGGGAAAGCTCGTATGGCATCATCTGTCATCTTCAGCCTGCGTCTGTCCTGAGCCAAAGCTATGCAAACAGCTCATGATCTGAGGCCAGTGGTAGACCATTACTCACAAGCTGACCCCCCTCAGCATTGAAGTTTGAATTTGTCATCCATCACCTGCTTTGACAGCTCTTTTTGGTCAAACGGAGGAGCATGTTGCTATAAGACACTACTGTATCAGAGTCTGACAGCACCTGTGTATTAGATGTGCAAGTTAAAAACATCCTTGAGTCATTAAGGAGAAATAGAAATATTACAGTTTTGCTCTGGTGCTTACCAATATGTTTCAAGTTAGAGAGATACTTCCCCTTTCATACTGGGGGAGCTTCTCATTTACCACAGGGTAAAAGGAAGCACACGAGGCAAACCACAGCACAGGTGCTGTGCAGGAAGAACACTCCTCGCCTTACCTTACCCTACAGTAACATATTCACATCTCCATACCCATAGAATGACTATTTTGAATGCTCCCTTGGGAATTTTTAATACCACATTATGCCATCTGGAAGAATTTTAAAATTGATGTGTCTGGTGTAATACGAAGAAAGCCTTTATGCTCAGAGTGTTCTGACTTTTTGAAAGCAATGACTGTGAGGCAAGTGACACATTTCAAATATCTCGGTCCCATCTTCCAGCAGTGCTCTGGGACACCCAGAGAACTGTGGGTTTCAGGACTTTTTTTTTTTTTTAAAGAGGCAAAAGCTACTTCTAATTAATTCCCTGTGTGGGTGCTAATTTGGAATCCAATTTGGAAGCAAGTAAAATTAATTTGCATTACAACGCTTACATCCTGGAAGAGCATCGACGCCGCTGGGGAGCAGCGATCCGTTTAAAATTCATACATGGACTTAATATAAATTAATGACTCTGTATGAAAAAGTCATTTTTGAGCCACCGGGAGAGAAAACCAGTGGCTGATTTCCAGCTGGTCCCCAGCCGGGGTGAGTGCCCCCGCCCGCCGGCTGCTGGGACGGGCAGCACAGAGGGCAGAGCCCGTCTGGGCACCGCGGGACCCTCAGCCCGGCGCCCCTCGGGACGATCCCCGTCTGGGGAAGGGCAGCACAGAGGGCAGAGCCCGTGTGGGCACCGCGGGACCCGCAGCCCCTCGGGGTCGACCCCAGCCTGGGGAAGGGGAGCTGCCCCCGCGGCATCCCGGGGCTCGGGGACACACACCCCGCTCGCCTCGCCCGGGGTCGCCTCCGCCCCTCCGGCTGCGCTCTCACACCCACGCCAGCGCTCGGATCCTGCCGCTTCCCATCCAGCCGGGATCGCAGCGTTTGTCCTTTAGCGGAAAACACGGGTCACACAGGAGTTCTGGGGCTTTCTGCGCTTGCAGGCTGACATCCCTCCCCCTGCAGACGTGGGGATCTCACGGTACATCTGCTTTCGCTTTTGCGTTCAACTGACCTACATTGTGAGCAGTCACTTGGAATCACATCGCCTTCCCAGCTGATTTTGACATCAGCCTTTCAGACACAAGGCAGTGTGTTCGTGCCGTGCTGCCCCTCTTTGCCGCACATGCCATCGGGTAGGCGAGCCGGCCGCGCTGCTCACCCCGAGCCGGCACATCAGCTCTGGCTCGGCGCCCGGTCGGAAGGGAAAAACACTGTGAATGTGCTTGCCAGAGTTTGACTTAGCACAAGGCAAGTATCACGGGGAGCAGTTAAATCCAAACTATGCTCAAACACAGCCTGACTGGATGAAGGCACCTTCCCCCGCACTGCTTGTGCTGGGTCGCCAGTGTGGGATGGGCACAGGTGCGGGACGGGCTGGGCATGGAACCCGCTCGCCTCGAGCCTGAACAAGGCTCGGGTTCTAATGACCGGTCTGGACTAAAGCGGACAAGCAGCCGCTGGGGTGACAGTGTGTGGCTGCCGTGGCTCGGAGCACTGAGCACAATCTGGGAAGGAGAAGAAGGAAATGCACCTATTCAGCTGTGTCATGTGTATTGCTCAGATGTGGTGCTTAACAGGAAATAGGAATAAGGCTCTTAATTTTCAAGTAGTGTTTCCCAAACCATTTGAAAATCGAGGAGCCTCGGAGTGCAGGCACATTTCCATAGGGATTCTCAGCGGTGGCACTTCAAAGGCAGGAGGTGAGTAAGCCTCACATTTGCATGTGCAAGCAGCACTCACACATCCCCAGCACGGCCCGGGGTTCGCAGCGGGCTGTTATACAGTCAGCATGAACTGAAATTACTGTAATTGTACTTCCAAATTAAAGCATGCACCAACCCTTTTAATTTGTATAGAGATCACTGTTTAATTACCTGCACTGTGCTATAATCTAACTTCAAGAAAAATCATCCTATAACAGTATATGCAGGCATACAACCACCTGCATATGCTGTGTGTAAATAGGAGTATGAGCTGATGCATTTGGTGTAGCCAAAGACAGTGAAGAAGTCTGGGGTCTGCATAGCACTGCATGCAAAAATTAAAATAAATTAGTATCCCATGGAGCCTGATTTTGAAATAAAAGCTGAATTTACAACGTTTTTTCTTGGCTGGGAGCATCTCCAGAGATCTGCATAATTTTCACCTGCAATCACAGACACACATATTAAGAAGAAAACTACTGAGGTTTGTATGGAAAACAAAGGCCAATTCTGTGCTTTTCTGTGAGTCCATAACAGCTCCACAATCACACAGAAACTCAGATCACTTGTTTTAAGAAATGACACTGATCCATCTAAACCACACTGTGGAAAGGATCCCTTATTTTAAGCCCTGTATTTGGTACTTGTGTATCCAAATATTAAACAATCACTTTCTTTCTAGCCTTTTGTCCTCCTTGAGGTGCTCCCAAGCACTGAAGCTGTTCTCCTGCACCTCAGCATAGTCCTCACAGACAGTATTGCCCATTCTCAGCACAGCAGATGGGAACAGACTCCTGCTCTTGCAACACAATTCCCAGGCTGCAGCTCCTCTCTTGATGTTCCTCCTTGGCTATTCAGGAATTGAAGGGCAAGGCTACCTGTCCAGAATGAGTTATACAGATCCCACTTCTGAAACATAACAAATGTATTTTCCATGCTGGGCACCAATGAACCACAGCACATCTGATATCCAGCCTCCTGCTGCAACCCCCCAGCTCAGCCATCCCCTCCCTCGAGCACCTCTGCTGTTGTGCAATGGCACAGACAGGGAAAATAATTCTTTCTTAACTCTTGCAGCTGAACTCTTTGCACTCTGCAGTATGAGACTGGATCATACTGTTCATTACCTTATCTTCCTCAGCTACACATTACTAATGGTCTAAAAATTAGCCAGGCCTTCTGTAAAAATCCACCCACTCAGCTGGAGCCTTTGACTCAGTTGAATGGCAGTGTTGGGGCTGACACATTTAAAACCCCCATATACATCCCTAATGCAAAAACAAAGCACACACTTATGGAACCTGTTGGTCAGGGACCAACTTTGTCATTCAGTGTTGGTGCTGCACCAGCTCAGCTGAGTTCAGGTGAACAGCTGGGACTCCCCAGTACCATTCCAATACACACAAATAATCCAAATGCTGCTCAGGTGAGTGGGGGCATATTGTCCAGTCTCAGCATGTGGTCATATATAATGATTTCAGTCAGCAAGGTGCTGACCACTGCCAGTGTGAAGCTCAGCCCTACAGGCTTCACTGGAACATAAAGCTGTTGGTGTTCTAAGTGTGCAAAAATGGTCTCTTATTAGAAAGGCTTAGCTGAAAACAAGTTCTGTTCAATGTGCAAAGAAATCAGCCAAAGGTTTTCTCGTGCACAGGAGAGACTCCCCCAGTGAGGGGGAAGGGGCTCCCTGGCAGTGGGAGCTGCTGTCACTCTTGCTCTGCTGCCTTCAGCCTCCCTGGCCAAGCAGCACCTCCTTCTCTCCCTGAAGCCCGTGTAGAAGGGGCTCTGCCCCTTGCCATCGTTTGGTTTGAAGCAAAATTACTGCCTTATTAGACTATCATTTAGCAAAAATAACAGTGTGAATAGGTTGAAAAACTGGTCTCTGGAATTGCCTCCGGGGCTTTGGGTAAGTCACACAAAAGGAATGGGCTCTCAGATTGCTTCACTTGGGACAAAGATACCCGTCATTAGCTGGTGCTGAACAACACCCCAAATTGCTCTATGACTGATAAAGATGTACAATATGGGAGGTGAGGGGACAGGCAGGGCTTGAGCTGGCTGGACAGGGCGTTGCTTGGTCCGTACTGATTTCCTGTAACTCAAAAGGCTCCACTTCTCCTTTCCTTCTCAAGGCTTTTTTCTGACAGGAAAACTGGCTCGGTGCCTTGTTTGGACACTGACTGTTGTGCACAGACCAGTTGCACAAGCTTTAAGGGTACCTCTAGTACCTTTATGTGCCCCCTCCCTCATTAGATGTGTGCTCATTGCCTCTTTTCCTTCCTCTTCTTCATTTCCTTGCTGTTGCAGAAGAACAAACACCAAGTGAGTGGAGAAAGAGTCCAGAAAGGAACTTCAGACAGGGAAGCATCCAGTGGTCCCTCTGCTCCGGGTAACATTTACGGAACCTGCTGCTCATCAGAGATGCAGTTTCTCAGTGCAGTGTCACACATCCCCTGTTGCTGCCTATTACTTAATCTCTGCTTCCTCAAATAGCACCCAGCGTTGGGTAACAGGTTTCCTGAAGGTGACAGAAACAAGGAAAAGATAGCACTTCAATGATAAAACCGAAAAGCTTGTCACAAGGGACTTTGATCCATGTCCACTACTGAAAGATGAAAGAAGTGGTCAGGTAGGTTCTAGTGAACGTGAACTGGATTCAGCAGAACTCGCTGAGTTTTGCACAGACTCAACCCTTTCCCAAGGTCCATCCTTCTCTTCCCTCTCTGCCTTCCTGAGCTCACTACACACAAACAGGCAAACTTCCCAAATAAATGGTGCCATTTTTTTCCATAAGTGACTAACCATTTTGGGTCAGTCCCATTTTGGGACAATTAGTTTAATGAGAAGAGTATTAGACAACAATGAGATACAAAATTTGATCCTGAAGAACTCTACTGAGTAGGCTCAGTAGCCTGTTTCTTATCACTGATGCAAATGGTTTGAAGGACAAGGTGGCTCCTCTGTGACTACAACAGTAAAAGAATTGAGTGGCACATTCCCATCCTTACACAGAGTAAGGGAACTCACTGCCAGCAGGTCCAGCAGCAAAGGCTGAGCCTCTCCTGAAAAGCCCTGGGCCAGAGACAACCTGTGCCAATTCACCCCAGGCATCAACTCTTCTCCCTCTTAAATTCCTTCTCCCAGCAGCCAGGTCTGGCAAGAAAATAGCACATTTAACATAGAAAAGAAAAGATGAATTTTGAACAGATGTGACAGAAACATTGGATCAGGGTTCTTTCTTCAGTCCAACATCCACACTGAGTTCTGAGGAAGTGGGAAAAGTAGATCTTTACTCTACTCTCTGGAGGACTATGGGAAGGGAAGTATTGAAGGCATCTGGAGTAGCAGACGCTGCAGCCCCTTGGCTGCCAGCAGCTCTAGAAGGAAGAGGAAAGCATTTAAAAACACATAGTTTTTGGTTCTTTGCACTTATTCATCAAGAACATCTTCCCAAGCTTCAGAATCCAGAGTCTTATAATGTTTCTTATTAGTAAAACTGGGAATAGTGCATTGTATATCAGCCAAACCCAGTAGAATAAAGTAAGTTTCACCAATAAGAGTAAATATGACGTAGCCTGACAAGCCAGACACATCCCTGGCAGCTGTTTGACATTTTTCTTTGGCATGTATTTTCTTGGGTATGAGACACCTTCATCTTCCTAACCCCCTAAGAAATGAGGACAGAACACCCTGTGCCTATTGTGGGCCAAATCCTCTGCATCAGGTTCCCTCCATTCACACCAGTGATGCGGTTGTGGTTGGGTCAGACTGGGGCTCCCACCTCCCACCAGCCTCTCACAAATCTAAGACATAGTGGGCAGATTTATTTGTTACATTCTTGTTGGCCAAGAGGAAGCTGCCAGATGATTTGTATTTTTGTTACTGCTTTTGAAAACATTGAGATCTTGTTTAAAGAGAGGTTAAGTCTGACTTTCAGCTACTACTGAGATTCATGATGCCAGGAATACAAAAATACAGATCTGTATTTCAGGACAGATACAAGATCTAACATCTTTTGGCCTAGAAAACCGACTGGAAGGTGCAGTAAGAGGTCATCTTGCTCATTCCAAGAGCTCTGCTTGCTGTTGTGAATGTCTGCTTAGGACCTGAGTGAGGTCTGTTCCTGTGCTGCAATCACTCTGGCAGGATCTTGGCAGCATTTCCAAAGCTATTCACTAGCAGATTACTCACCAGTGGAGTGAGGGCATCCATGGACTGATGCCCCATTGACCCCTATGAATTATCTTCCCATAAATAAAATGCAAACCTCACTGATTGGTCTCCACAGGACAGAAAGAAATTATTCAAAATGGTATAAAAACACCTGCTCAGCACTGAGCAGGTAAACTAGCCTGGAAGTGAGTCTTTCCAAAGTGTGCCTTAATAGCACACGTGCACCACTGACACCAATGGGTTGAACACCAGTGCATCTGCAGGCTGCTGCAGCCCTGAGCTTTGGGATGCAGTGTGGTCAGAGGGGAAGCACACTGGGATTTGCTACCTGCTTATTTAAAAAGCAAAAGAGGACTTTTATCTTCTACCTGATGAGCAGATGGATTGATCTTGCACTAGCAGAGCATCTGCTGGGTAGCACACACAGCTGGGCAGTGTGTTCCTTTTACCATAGAGTGAGTGCAGCCAGGATCCAAAGTTGAGCAAAATTTCACTTATACAACTGGTGATTAATTCTGTGCCAACAGTAATTAGCTTCTGTAAAGAGTTTATAACGAGAAACCACAAAACAGTTTTATTCTGATGAAACTGATGGGAAAAAGCCATGTGTGTCTGTCCGTGGTGTGTGAGCTCCAAGGCTTGGCAGGAGGATTGAGGCTCAGGCTTTCAGGCCAAAGGCAAATGATGCTTCCCTGAGCTCAGAGCAGCTTCCTTTTTAATACTGCTGTATTGCAGCAGCAATATGGAGCTTTTACTATTCATGCTCATTAGATTCAGCTGGCAAAGATGTTTCTGCATGTGCTACAAGCATACCTTGATTTTCCAGGGTGAAATATGTGTATGCAAGGGAAGGTGTGACTAGGTATCCTAAATTTCTCCCAAAGTGCGGATGGGACAGAGCAGTTCACCCCAGCAGTGCAGAAGTAAGGAGTTTAGCAATTCCATGGTGGAGCAGAGTACAGCAGCTCATCTCATCATTTCATGGAATGAGCCCTGGAACTGCCCAAAAGAAAATTCTTCCCTTGAACTTGTAATAACTTTGCTATAACTTCTGGATACAGGCATATTTCTAAATACAAAAAAGAAGTGGTCAGTGTGGTAAAGTAAACATATAGTTAATGACTCAGGAGATGTGGGTTCAATACTTGGCTTTTTCCTGACCAAGCTCTATCACCAGCTCTCTCATCCCATTCAAATTATTTCCCCTCCTTCTATTTTTGTTTCTTTTCTTGCTTTCTCTTTCATTCATTCCTGTTGTAGTTTCCCCTGATGTGTTTTGAACCGTACATAGCAACAGGATCCCAGACTTTGTCTGAGATTTTGGGCCTGGCTGTGGTAGAAATAAACAGTAATTCACATTTGATCTTGTTGTTCCTTGGGGTACATGTGCTCCCTGCCAATTTAAAAGAGCATGAAAAAATAGCTTTTGTTTTCCTACGGTCTCGTATGTCTCCTGAGAGGAGCAGGGGATTAGATCCCCGGGTTCTGTATGAGTGCTCAGGGCAGAAAGGCTGGGACTCAGGACTCTGCTGGTGACTTATTCGTGGTCACCCTTGTGCTGCTCCTGCCCTCATAAGTAGCACTGCACCATCTTCCAGCATTTGTCAGTGTTGCAAACATACTCCAGGTGTAGGTGTTCTCTGTCCAACACCCACAGTGACCCTACAAGCAAAGTAAGGAAGTGACTTTAATGACAGCAGTGGAGCAGACAAAGGCTGGTCCTGGACCATTAGTCATTGGCTTGTTGCTATCAGATTTTACTAACAAGAGGTGGCACTGGTACCTTGTTGTTCTGAAACTCCTAGAAAGTCATTTAGCTGTGATGCCAAAGCCAAATCTATGGCATTTCCTTTTAACATCAGCCAAGAGGCCAAGATTAAAAAATATTTATAATTAGAAAAGATTTAAAAGGAAACTGAGAAGAACCTCTAATCATTGCAACCCTGGACTTTATTCCAAAGACAAACTAAAGCAGACAGGCTTTATCCTTGACATGTTCTAAAGAGTGCGCCACTAATTGTGGTCCCAGTGAGCATCCTAAGTAAGCAGGTGAGGAAAGGAAGGTAAGAAGCAGCAGATGTCAGAGTCCCTGAAGGTCTGGAACAGACTTCCCCAGCATCTTCAGCTCCTAGGAGAGAGGAAGGGCCCCATGTCTTCCCTATGTCTTTATCCTGCTGGAGGCATTCTGCCTGTGGGGAGGGAGCATCTTCAGTGCTATCCCACAAAGGACACCATGCTCCCAGGAGGGATCACTTTGCCTGCTGGGGAAACATCAGGATCAGCTGTAGGGAACAAGATCATCCCTTCTCACGCAAGGATGACTCTCCTCGTTCAGCCCTCAGTGAGAGGGAGGGACCAGCCCTTGCCCTCCAGTAACCTCCAGCCTGCTGCAGCCACGTCCCAGTCCTCCAGCAGGAAGAATGGACCAGCCTGCAAGGAGAGAGGCACAGACACAGGCAGAATGGACAGATTTTAGTCACAAAATCACTAAATATTCTGGTGAGTGAAAAGCTTGAAATAAACTCTGTGGAGCCACTGGGTTCAGCTCAGAGTTGGCAGGGACAATCCACACTGGTGCCAGCAGGAGTGACCATTCCAGGGCAGACTCAGGGCATCTGCAGCTCCGTGCTGCTCTGGGGTGCTCCTGGCATGACACCCCTCACTGACACAAGCATTCGGGCAGGAGGACCTGCTGGGCACTCCTCTTGTCACGCGCATTGTGCAACATGTGTCCAGGACCTTACTGCTGGATTGGCATGATTCTCTTCTGAGATGTACCCTGTGCAGGAAGCAGCTTTTGGAATAGATGGGGAATGAAGCTGAAAATAATTTGAAAGGAAAAGAGGGCTAAAATATACTGTCACGATGTTTCTGAGTAAATAAAGATAAGAGCAATGGAAGTTCCTCTGGCAGGGACATCAGCACAGCCTCAGCAAATTAGCTGAGCTCTAGAAAATTGACACGGAACGGAAACAAGACATTCAAAGCAAGGATGTGCTTTCACTAGGCACGAAGCCGAAGTTATTTAAGAAAAAGAAGTGGAGTTGGTTCCAGAGTAGCTAATTCATTTCTCCTTATCTTCCCTTGGCAGAGACTAGCTGCTTAAAGACCACTTGATATATGCCTGCTGCTTCCTCGCCTCTCCCCTCATGTGTTTGCCTTGCAGAAAACAAGAACTGGCTCTGTTGCAATGGCTCCAGCTCCCCGTGGGCTGCAGAGAAACAAATCGCAGCTTACTGGGCATCCATGTGAAGCCCAGCACTCTTGCCCTGCCTCAGTTCAGCTCTGTGCTAAAATATTTGCTGGAATACAAATGGCAGTTCTAAACAGGTTTTTTTCACATTTGTGTGTTGGTAACAGGCCCAGTAAACATGGATACACTGTCACAAAACACTTCTCTAGTGTAGCTTAATTTGCTTAGCAAAACTCAACTGCCTTCCAATCTTACTGCCTGAATGACTTTGTTGTGGTGAAAGCCCGTTACAAATTTCAGGGAGATATCGAAAACAACAGGTTTGGTATCTGCAAAGTATAAGATATTTTCTTATTCTCTGGTAGTCCAACTCATTTTCTCAGCAGCTCATTTAGCAGAGTCAGTATTATAAAGAGAGATACTAGAACATCCTGCTGGACCACTTTGTCATAAAATGACTATCTGTGCTGATATTTAAAACAAAGTGGTCCCTGTTTATTACACTTAATAGTTTAAGTTTCAAACATGTCAGGGTTAAGGCTTTGGCCAAGCTGGAAATCAAGCTGGGTTAACCTTGTAACTTGAAGCTCAGCAGCCCTTCC
This sequence comes from Formicarius rufipectus, assembly GCA_013399695.1. Classification (NCBI taxonomy): domain Eukaryota; kingdom Metazoa; phylum Chordata; class Aves; order Passeriformes; family Formicariidae; genus Formicarius; species Formicarius rufipectus. The sequence goes on from VXAU01001873.1 coordinate 919,833, forward strand.
AGGTCTGCGCTGGGCAGACATCAAACAGCTCCTCAGTATGGACCACTGGTGAATAATAAATATTCTGTGATCACTTTAAGCTGCTGTTGTTATCATCCTCCTTCATCTGCTCTGTGTGAGGAGATCCTCTGTCTTCTTCTATGCCTCTTTCTTTGGCCATTCTGTCCCATCAAGGTCTGCCTTTGCACGCCTCTTGCAGCAGTTCTTGTCCACGTGTGGGAGGATGGGCTGCTCAACTGCTACGGCAGCAGCATCCGTGAGTGACTCCTCAGTGGAAAATCCGGGTTGTCAGCTTATTGTGAGCATCTCTTACACCATTGGCAGTGACATTTCAAAGTATTAAACCCAGTTGGTAAGTTACTATTTTAGAGCAGAAGTATAAATTCAGTACACTTTCATCCAAACCAGAGCACGCACACAACAACCTGAAACTTTGCACTGCGAACACAAACACGCAGCCCTACGAGCTTTGAAATGTATAGACTGGCATGAAATCAGTTCAGCTCTCTGTCAACCTCATGGCTGCAGCTCTTCGTGCCAGGAACACTGGAGGAGAACATTCCTGCTCAGTGACAGCACACCGAGCTTGGGAGTAACCCAAGCACAGAACAGCAGCAAACAGCAATCACAGCAGCCTCGGTGTGAAACAGTTAAAAACACTTGAGTCATGCCTTTTCAAGAACTGAAGGACTAGCTGTGAAAAGCTGTGCTGACTTCCAGGGAAGCAGGCTGTAAACAACACGGCAGAACTGAGGGCAGGGACAGTGCAATGTGTCTGACGGGTACAAATCCTCCTCGTGGCCAGCGCCGGGCGAGGGGCTTGTCAAAAAGGCATGTGCAGCTGTTCCCTTCTCAGGCTGTTTACTCTGCTCGAGGATTTACCATCTGTGCAGCAAAACAATGCACACACCAGAAATCACTGCCTGTCAGATGGAGCCTGGTCTCGTGGCTGAAGCACAGGACAAGCAGTCAGGAGATTTAGATTCTATTTATTGCTCTCCTGGTGGCTCCCAGAGCCAATATGGGGAAATCACTTCACTGTTTTGTGTCTTGTTTTCCTCCAAGACACTACTTTACCTTTTTAGTGGAATGAACACTCTTCGTGTCTATAAAATGCCTTTTGGTCTTTGGATGCATCACTAAAGCAGAACTAAACAAGAAGCATTTACACAGAATTTCTAAAGCTTCAGAAACAGCAGGTCAATCTTCCTACTTCAGCAAAGTTAAAGATCCATAAACTCTGTCACAAATAACTCAGAACCAGTCCAAAAGTCCCTGTGCTCCTCTCTCCATCACACTTTGGACACCGAAGGAGGGATCTTTTAGAGATCACGGCAATGACAACACTGGAATATGGCAAAGAGCCAGAAGGATCAGATTTGTTCAGAGATGAGCCAATGCAAATCACCAGAAACACTGGGAATTTTAATATTCTACCCCAAATTTCTCAGCCTCTTATTGGCATGGGCAATTGAATGGCATTGAAAAAATCGAGGGTAATACATTGTATAATCTAATTTCTTCTTCAGAATAAATCTTTGAGAGTTTTTTTTTAAATCAAGGCACTCCAGCTATGCAGGGCTCAGTATCCCATGTGAGGTTTCTGTGAACAGCACCGAGTTCAGGATGCACAGTTCCAGCACTACTCCCGCTGTGCTCTGGGAACACATGAACTTCACAAGCTGTCCCAGCACAGTCATATGAAATTGAGCTTGTTTGCTTAAATATTTTGAGAGTTTCTTGCATTGCACTTACTCTGGGATTAGCCCCGAGCCTGTATCAAAATTACGAAGGAGGTTATGGATGGGTCTCCACTGATAGCACTTTACTAAAGCCTGACAATACTGCTCAGTGAGAGGCATGCAAGGAGCAGGAGTGTTGGGTGAGCCCTGCAGTGAGTTCCATGACACATCTCTCCAGGCTGTTGGGGAGGGATGTTCCTCTCTGGCACTCCAGGAAAAGCCTTGTCCCACTGCAATGAAGATGGCTGCCCAAGTTCTGTAGTACTATAATTCACATTTCCTGTTCTCTCTGCCTCCACTGCATAACTGTGATTGGTTCTGCTCCTCTCCTTCCTCCATGTGCCTGACTGCAGATGTAAGGAAAGCAATGCAGCCATTTTTGTTTTCTTTTAATTCTTCTGTTATTGAGACCTAAGTGATCTTGTTTTTGTTTTTACTGCTCTGTAATGAGTCACTGGCTTATTTAATTTAATTTTATTGTAATTGTAATCTTTTCATTCTTGTTTTTTTTCCAGTCAGTTACTCATAAGACCACAAGACATAAACAGGACACTGTTGCTTTGACAACTTCTGAGGGTAATTTTTTTTCACAGTCACCCAAATGCAAATCAAGTTACTGAATGGTCCTCACTTCCGAAGAACTTTCACCTTAATCCATGTCTATTCTTCCCACATGTCATGTTTCTGTTGATCCTTATATTTTCCAGCTGAAAGACATGTGCCTGTCTGGTTTGGCTATTATTTGGAAGCTTTCTTGGGCTTTACCACTGTGCCCGATCTAAAACTTTGCATGGAAAGTTTAGTGACAGAAAATCAAGTTTAATTTATGTATTTTCATTTGTAACAAATAGATTCTGCCAAAACATTTTGATTGAAAATTTGGGAGAAATAGTTATCCAGAGAAATGTTAAATTTTCCTTTGCCATCTCCTCCATTTTCATGCCAACTTCATCTTTGGCAGAGCGTTCTGCAGTGACTCTTCTTGCCAGACTTCTTATCTTTAACCTGGTTGCCCAAGGAAATGGGATTTATGTCACTGTGCTATGTTTGCTGTGTTACATACACACATCTCTGTAACTATCAAGTCTTTATAATTTCAAAGCAATTGGCAGCTTTTCACCAAGTCTGATATCAAGACAGAGGTGTGAATTATGTTAGCATACTATGTTTCACTGCAGTAGGCAGATAGAAAAGAGGGTTTATGAATGGATCTCAGAAGGAAAAAGCTTCAGGAGCAGAGCCCTTGTATTCACCAGCTCAGAAAGCAGAGGAGAGAGAACAGCAAATCTGGGAAATGTCCCACTGGAGTTCACACCCATTGGAACAGACACCATGGCACTTAAGGGCACAGAAATCCAAGCCTCTTTCATTCTGCTGCCAGTTGTACTTTGTTTCCTCTGAGGCTGGAAATCCTCAGAATCTGTGAGACTGATGAACAGTAAATGTGCAACAGTTTGGAGATGGTTCAGATTTTGGGGCAAAGAAATTAAATAGTGATTTTTTTTGAAGTGATCTGCAGCTCTGAAGCTGCTTCGCCCTCACTGGTAACCAGAGGAGACTTACAGACTTCAAAAGCTGGAATTTCTGCCAGCATCCCTCCACTTCTCCTACTACCTGAGCCACCGAAAAGGAGTTCAGAGGTCCCAGTGTAAGTCAGAATTACAGCTTTAGGCATTCCCCAAGATACAAATTGTCTGGCATGAGAAAACATCTATTTGCATCTTTTACATGAAGTCAAGAAGCCAAGAACTTCAGCAGTCTCTGCAGATGTCCTGCATCAGGCCAGAAAGGATCACTGGCGGGGCACAGAACTGCTTCTATTGTCCAGCAGCACCAACACACTGGATATGCTGTGTGCAGAAAGCTTTTCTAAGGAGGAATCTTGGAACAGCCACCACACGTGGTGGCAAATTTTAGGCAATGGCTTTGATAAACTCCGAGTGATGTGGAAGCAGCTTTAGAGATTAGCAACAGTGATTTTCTCTGAATCAGCAACGAGCCAGCCCACCACCCCACAGGAGGAGGTACCAGGATGTTTGGAATGCCATCCATAGGACAAGAGGTCAATCTGAACTTCTGACCAGTGTGATCATCGAAAAATTTGTGGCTGCTTTTGCAAGAGTTAACACCAGTTAACTGAAGTCAGATCCCAGCTTGGGTAATTCCATTCTACCTCCCTCAAATTCCCCACTTATTTTGAACAGATGCAATAATTTTCACTTCCCCCATTAAAGACAGCTGAGTAGTTCTGCATGTTGTGCTGAGCACTTGCTGTGTTTTACCCCAGAGGTAGCTACATTTCCCAGGGAATGACCCAGAGCATAGCTTTGGTGCATTCAACACTAGCTGGGGGGAAATGCTGTTTTGCCTGTTCACAATCAGAGCTACTGAACATTCTCCCATAGAGCCGTGGTTTGCAGTAAACAGCAGCCAAAGCCAGCACTGAAGATTTTGTCTTGTGACAGACCAGTAGAGTATGAGGCAGACCTGGTCTCCAGTTTTAGCTCCTCTGTTTATTTCAATTAGCAACTTGGTCATGTTCCTTCACTTTCAACAAGGCCAAAAAGCATGTTAATTTTAGTTCAGAATAAGTTGGCTTGGACTTTTAATTTCTGTGCCTCAGTACTAATGAGTAATAGTGGAATGGCAATGCTCATTAATGCATCATTAATATTTACTATAATGGATTCTCTAGGGTCACCTTCAAAGGGAAGTGAATTCCTATTTCCCATTTCTTCTGACACGTATGAACTGATGAATGAACAAACTGATCAATTTATACCATATGCTGTGCTAGACAACTCCCAGTGCTTGATGGCAGCAAAAGGAAACACAGGAGTGAAGCCAGGAACACTAATTGAAAGCACGTTCAGTGAGACTGAACTGTAGCTTGGTCTTAACGAGTGTGTGGTGGAGATAATGTAAAAGCAATTACTTTAGCAAAGGCAATTAACTGAAAAATTGTTTTCTACAGAGCACCAATGTACTCAGCTGGTGGGAGTGGTGCCAGGAAGCAGAGCCAGTTTGTGCCACTTCCACTGGGGCCAGGGAGCTGTGCCTGTGTGGCTGCCGAGACCGGCCCCGCGTGTCCCGCAGCCCCCGTGTCCATCCCAGCCCCCTCCAGCCTGTCCCCACAGTGCTGGCACGGCCTCTGTTGCCCTGCACACCACCACTGGGCTGCTCTCACCTGGCATTTATCTCTCCTTTTACCCAGGCTGGGTGACATGCCCACTCTGGGTGTTACCAACGTGGGACACGTATTGGGGGAAATCCAGGGTTTCTCCACTCATTTCTGATGAGGATAACTGAGGCAAGAATCTGAGCCTTTGGTCATGATGCACACCTAGGACTGAAGTTCAGATAACTCTACAGTTTACCAACAAACTGGAAAGGTAATTGGAAAATGTAAATGAAATTACTGGAAAATGAAAATGAGGAGTATGCTCATGTTTCCTTCTGGAGGACAACTGTGAACCAGCAGTGACATAAAAATCAGCAGGAAGAAAAGATAACCCTATGTGCTTTTGCTGCCATTCACAGGATTTCTAAATTCAAGTAACACTCACAAAGTTTTTAAATAAAAAGTCAATGTGTAGCCTTTTGGTTGCAATTCAAGTTCTAATAAAACTGTTTATTGAACTCCTTGACCCCTTCCTGGAATCTGCTTGAGCTTCCCAGAACTTTGTGTCATGTGGTTCTCGGTCATTAATAACTAAGTATGACACAGCAGTTTGGAGGTACAGCAGCCTCTGCTCGCGCAGGGAGCGCGGAGAGCTCCGCGCGGGGCTGAGCATCCGTCCCAGCGGCAGCGCAGGCACGAAGGGCAGCGGCAGGAAGTGATTCATCCCAGTACAGTACAACGTGTGGGACATGATCACTAAGATCGCAGCCTGCAGCCGGGACAAGTACAGTCCTGGGCAAGGGCTCTGGGTATTAGATCCATCTCCCAGTCTGTTTACACTGAAATACTCCTCCACCAGCCAGCTGTGCATTAAAAGCAGCATCTGTGCTAAAGAGGGTCAGTGAATCGCAGGACCTCTGAATACATGGCTGATCTATTCTGTCCACCCACTCGTTTACGTTTATAAAGCCCTTCTGGCTTCTGCCTGGAAATCTTTGGCTTTCAAACCAGAGATCTCTCCAGCAGTTCTCCTCCAGCTTTTGGCCCGCTTTACTGCCCCTTGAATCCTCGCAGCGCTTGCCCTGCCAGCTCCCAGCCCCTCAGCCCCCGGTCCCACCACAGTCCCATGGCTAATTAATCATCCCTTCTTCTGACAACTGGACTGTACTGAGAAATGGTGAGCATCACTTTCCAAAGGGCAGAGCTGTTGTGTCTGCTGCAGCAAGATACATTCCAGGTTTATTCTGCCTCACCAATTATACACTTCTAAGAAAGAAAGAGGGCAGGGGTATTGCCGTGTGGAAAAGCTAATCACATTCTAGAGTGAGATGCTGCTCTTCAGCTACAGTGGAATGAATGAGACTCATTGTGCATTGATTCAAAAGTCTTATCTTTGCCAAATTTGGATCTAGTTACATATATGCATTTCCTACAAACCAAAGGAAAAACATGTATGGACCTTTTGGGAAAATTGGTTTAGTTTTGATGAAGTTCCTGGTGCTGACAATCACTGTAATTTCACCAGAGTGGCTCAAAACTTGCTGTAGGAACTTGGACAGAGGAAATCTCAATTTAGGTGGGAAGTAATACATTAAAACAAATTATATTTTTTTTCCTTCCTATTTGTGTCCTAAGCTGCTTCTGCCTCTCTCTCTCCATAGTATTTACAATGCATATTTGCAAACACTGGAGCCCCGAGTCCTCACTTCTGCTAAAGTTCATTTGTTATGGAATCAGAGATAGTCCTGTGTCCCTGGAATAAACTCTCCAGCACCTGAGGCCCATTATTACCTCCAACTCCAAGCATCAGATATGCTTTGACTCACCTTCTCAAGCACAAGCACAGTGCAGGAATGTCATTTTCAACAAAAACAAGGCTGCAGAAACAAAGACCTTTGCCTGAAAATTCAGTTCTCCTCCTGGGGAGAGACCAAGGGAATCAACTGGACATGCCAGGGCTGTGTTTGTGCAAGACTGGAAGGTGTTCTGAAGGGATGGGATTGAGACTGGTATTGACACAACTCTAGAAAGGACCCAAGATTCACTTCAGAGGAAAAAAGGGTTCCTCTAAACAATAAGATATTTAGTATCATGGTATATCTAATGAAGTCAACTTAAAACAAGTCAAAGGCTCACTGTCTTATCTGCTCTCCTGTTAGCTGGTGTTAGCTAACACATCCCACACCCTGGTCTAGACAAAGCCTAGAAGCAAGGGAAGCAACAAATGACACAGAGAGTGAGGACTAAAGGGAGACACAGTGAGAACAGAGCAGATAGAAAGTAAGACAATGAAATGGAAAAAAAATTACACGATCTTTATACTGAACAGGACAGCTGAGCTTTTGAGGGGTGCTCTTTTCCCTAATCCATAACACATGCTGGGTCTTAACTCCAGCGATGTGTTTGTTTATTTGTTGTGTGTTTTTGTAAAATGAATCACCCTTAGAAAAAACCCCATGGATTTAAATTACAGAGGGCAAAAATCTCATTGTACGTCAGCTACTTTGGCAAGGCCCATGGGCAGTTCAAGAGGAAAAGCTACTTGGGAATTTTCTGGTAAAGAGTTTCTCTGTTCGTTTTCTTAAAGGAAAATTACACTGTGTTGAACCTGAACTGTTTAACGGGAATATGGCATTGGAAATGTCCTGTGTTGTATAAATATTATGTAGCCATTGAACTTGGTCTGCCACATCTCACAGAAATACTTCGACCATTGGGGCTCAAAATGATCTCTTTATTTAGGTCTAGTGATCTGCTGAATATTTAATCAAAACAGAAGAGCATGACAGGAGAGTCCTAAGGCAACCACTGCTCTGATGAATAATACTGCTACATTAGACTTGGGGCAGAAATTCTGCTCTTGGGTTTGACTTAAGAAATCTCCCACATCCCAGCTAGTTGTCTGAGGCACTGGGGGTGATACTTGCATGTTCTTCAAGGTTAATTTGGAAAGGTGAACATTTTAACTCAGTGGAGAGAAGAAAAGGTTTTGAGAGCTCGAAAATTTTAACTCGACCAAAAACCTGTTTCTCCCACTGGACATGCAGAGGCTCAGCCTCCATGTGATGCTCCATTCTCCAGAGGCACTGATTGTTTTGTGGGTTGTGTTTGCCAGGTTGGATGTGTACATGCTGCACACATGCATGCTGTGGCTCTGTCTCCATCCAGAAGCAACAGTCTCCCAGAGTTTACCTGGGGTCTCAGAAATGTATATGGGAATTGAAAATTAACTTGATCAAACAAGTACTCACTGGTAGATAATAATGGCAATATTAAGACTGATGTTAAAATAATCAAAGATTCTTTCCCCCCCACATTCCTGGATGTCTATTCAGTTTGGAGCAGGTGATGGATCAGAGCAGCAATGCGCAGTCTCTTGGGGATGGTGGTTCCTACTGAAGCCCTTGAGGACAGTCAGCTTTGGGCCTCTATGACCAGGTGGCCAGGCATGTCTTCAGGTGACTGAAATGGAACCTCCTGTACATTAGTGCATGGATGTCCAGCCACAATATGGGACATAGCCCTGTCACATAACCTCACAGAGCACCACTGGGACACTGTCAGAAGAAGGGACAGCTGCAGAGACACCTCCCACCACTGCACAGAGAAAGGCAGAGAACGGGCTGAAGGCCACCCGAGTCAGGCACTGGGCTCATGATCTTCTCCCTCTCCTCAGGAGAAGTGGCAGCAGGAAGAAGGCAGGAGGGCATGGGAAGTTCAGGAGATTTCACCTAACAGTTAAAACCTCTATGTGAATGAAGCCTTGAGCCTGTTTTGCTTCAAACAATGTTCCATTCAAAGTATGACTCAGCTTTTGGGGCCTGATCCAAAGCCCACTAAAGACAATGAGAGTTTTTCCATTGACTTGAGCTGCCTTTGGATGTGGGCCTTGATCCTGATCCTGAAGCCTGATTCACATGAGAAAGGCTACACAGGAAAGATCAGCTCTAGAAATACTTGTTGAAATTGTACCCAATCCTTCTCTAGGTAAGTATTCCAAAGTAAACCAGTGAAGCCAACTTAGTCTGATGGTCTGCTCACTATGCCAAGCTTCACCTAAGATTTCGTGGTCCCAGGGATTTACATGGATAAATCCTTGGAGCTACACTTCACAGAAGTGTTTGTGTTTGCAGAGCCAATAAACTGCTTTTCTTCCCTCTTGACTTTATTTTTCTAAGGGTGTAATCAGAATGTAATTCCTGAACCATTTAGTGAAGACACTCAGTAGATGCCACACAGTTCACATTAAAGCCTAAGGTCCAGTTATAAATAAAAGTGTCTTCATTACCTTAGTGTTCAAACTTAAAATGGAGGTTAAATTAGTGGGACAAATGCTTTTACACACTGCTTTTTGGAACAGAGTCTTTAGTAGAAAAGGTATAATCTTTTGCAGTCACTTTGGAAGATAAAATTTTTTATGCTGGAATAAAATGCCTTTAAACACCATTATTCAACTATAAAAGAAGAGGAAGACCAAACAATGCAATATTAAGGCTTTGCAACTTCCTTCTCATAGGCTGTTCTTTCAAAGCAAGTGTCATCTGAAATTATTTCATTAATTCCTATCCTATTTCCAAATTTCTATCCTCTCTATACAAACATTCGGTCGAAGTGCCGCTCTTTGACTGGGCAGTCCTCTGTCCTGGCACCTTCCTTCCAAACACATCTGGAGAGCTCAGCGTGTACCAAAACCTCTTGGATGCACCAAGCACAGACTCCACTCAGCATGTTTGGTTTGTGCCCGACAAAGCTTCACATGCAAAAACTGTTCCCCCTTCTCTTCAGTGCACATTATATGGTACATAAAGAACATTTGGTTGTCCTGGTAGAGCTACCACATTAAAAAAAAGTTGTTTTCACTCATCTGGTTTGTATTAACTTTACAAGGGGGATGCAGTATCTTGGGAGAGATAAGGTTTTGTTCCTGTATAACCATGTGTACAGCCCAGCTGCTGCCAGGCCCTTCCTGGGCACACGGGAAGTGCTGTGGGGTGGCACCAAGCGGGTGCAGTGTGGCAGACACGAGGGATGGAGTCAGGAGGGCTGCTTAGGGCAGTGGACATACAGCAGCTCCTTTACCTCCACACCCAACCTCGCAGAAAATCTACTTGGCTGATTTCTGACAAAGCTTTTTCTTGCAAAGCTGCACTGCTGCATTTTTAAGCACAGCCAAAACCTCAGATTGCCTCACAGAACTGAGTGCTCCAGGATCCATAAACGTCATTTCCCAGGATAATGCCTGACTTTTGTTTCACTCTGTTATTTCCCACTTAATACCCACAGCTTTTTAATTGGTTATAATTATTTCTTATTATATTTGAAATTTTTAAGAGTCTCTTTAGAAGCAACAAGGAGGGCATAATTAAAGAAAAATGTAGAGAGTAATCCAAATCTAGTGTGACTTTGGAGATGTGATGGACATTGGCACTGCCCCCAGGGAGGGAGACAGGAAGCTGTGGTGGGTCAGAGCCCTCAGCCATCATTTGACTGCAAAGTATTCCCTCAGGAGTAACTTTGCAAACTGCAGTCACACAATCAGCACCAGTGGTGCACACTGGGCTAGTGCCGTGTTTAGGGTGGGATAACCTGCTCTATTATTTGGATGCCACTGTAACTTAAAATTTATTTACTTGATTTAAAAACAACCACTGACCTACCACATGACTTCAGTAAGGTTACTTCAGTGTGGTGGTTTTTATCTTCTGATAGCCTTTCAGACCTTTAGTTCCTCTTTTAATCATAAATAAAATACAAGCAGTGATGACAAGAAAAGGGAAAGATGATATATGAATACTGTATGTGGAGAATGAAGAAGGTGACAGAACACATTCAATGTTCAAATGGCATCTCCACCCAGACTTGATAAGAAATCAGACTAATTTTCTATGTCTGGTTTCTCTCACACCTCCTTTTGAATATTTAGCTCTTGGATGGGTTTGCTAAGTCAGTTCATACACTGCCATTACAAGGGGTAAGTACAAGATCAAACCTCAGCTTTAAGTAAGATTATATTCAAAAGTGAAAAGAGATCTGCACAACAGTCCTGCCATTGACTTTGGTGGGTACTGAGTTCACTTTAAAATGGCAGAACTACATCTGAATTCGTACAAAATTTCATATGATGTACTAAAGACAACTATCATTGTTAGACAGGCAGACACAGTTCCTTGAATGCCAGCTCTCCCACTCAATGGGCTGTGCACAGGGACAGCCAGACAGGCTGGACAGCATCTGTAAGGGATCCTGAGCAGGTTGTTGATTCAAATTCAAGCTACCTTTCAAAATACAGCTTGAAGACTTGAAATGCCCTTATCATGAAGAGAGGATCTGTAAAAACAGAAATGGGAAGACAAGGAGGATGAGACTGGCAAGGACAGAGATTCTCCCCGTGACTCCCAGTGCTGGAATGACCCCAGCTTGAACAACCCAAGATGGGTGACTTGATTACAAAATAGAGTGGTAAACAGGGAAGGATCATGGATGGAAAACATCAAGGGCTCAAATAAGGGTGATGCAGAAATGCCCTCCCTGGCTGCTGCTCCCAGTGTGTGTGACACATTCCCCCCATGGCAGGCTGGGTGGGGTGGGTTTGATCATTGCCTGATTGACGTTAATGACATTCCCCCAATGGCTGTGGCTTTCCTCATACCACACCCAGGAGGGTCGGAGGCACATTCTAGTTCTAATGTGAAAAAACACATTTTTAGTCAAGTTAAATAATGCCAGGTGTTTGTTCTGGTTGCCTTCCCTAGAGGCACAGTCAAGCTCTGCCTGCACTTCCCAGCAGGGTATAACTCAGCATTTCAGACTGTACCAGGTACCTGTTTGTAATCCAAGTCCAGCCACTAAATGGGTTACACTCCTCCTGTGTGCAGGGAGACAGCAGCACCTGTGGGTGTGGATGCAAGCCCAGTGTGGTGTTGTGAACGGGCATGTTTATTTGTGTTGCCTGGAAGCCCCGTTTAGGGGCATGTGTGACAGGCACAAACCAAAAGCATGGCATTTTCCATGGAGGGGTTATTTGCCTCTGTTGCTTTTGTTCTGCCTGTCAGGAAAAGCCTTACTCCTGCCAGTGACAAAAATGCACCAGCAATGGGAACGGGAGCAGGTCCCCTGCCCTCAATACCACAGTGCAAGATCTGAAGTGCCACCCAGTCCTGACTAACAAAGCATTTTACAAAGATGAAAGGTCATAAGTAAACTCTGAGCTTCTAAGTCCAGTCCCCAAGGCCGCTGAACACCTCTTAAGAGAGGTGTATACACCTGAATACAAATGCATTGCTTGCTTTAAAAGCGACAGCTGATGTTTTCAGATGCTCTGTCCCAAAGGAAGAGGTCACATGGCCGTGAGAAATGCTCAGCAGATCCCAGAAAGGCTAATGGTAATTGTTAAAGCTCAGAATTCCTGAAAATTTGAATCTGTGTTAGGACCCTGTTTTGGGAATTTTGGTTTCTAAATAATTGATTGATGCCTCACTCAGAGTTAAGAATGCCAGTGAAGGTAGCAAAGTCCATGTGCTGAAGGCTTCCAGAGACAGTCTCACAAGAGCTCAGTAGGGTGGCAGTGAAACCTGTGTGCCATGGACTCACCCTGGCTCTGCTGCTCCAGCCTGGCAAGGCTGCTGCCTGCATGTCCTGTCCTGTTCTCTCTTCCACCCTTACAATCTCTCACCAGGATCTCTATCAACCCTCTGGAAGCAAAGGCAGATGAGCCTGGATTGTTCAATGGCACGGCTGGAGGAGGAGGAGGAGGGGGAAGGGGAAGGCTGCCTTTCTCTGCACTGCCCTGTGCACACAGCAGAGCCCAGCTGAGCTCCTCACGCCTGGCAGGGCACTGTGATGGGCACCTGCACTCAGAGCCTTGGTGAGTCCCAAATGCCTCCTGCAGACCTGCCCAGAGCACAGCCCTCGGCCCTGACACCTCCTCACATCCACACAGCCAGGAGCCTGGAGGGACAGCAATTCCTTGGGGCTCTGGGAACCTGGACCAGGGTGTCAGTGCAGATCTGTTCATAGCACAAACATGCAGGGAAAAAGAAGACACGTCTTTAAATGAATTAGAATACACTGAGAAAGGGAGATTAAATAATAAAAAATTTTCATAGCCATATTCTGGACTAGTTTCCTACTCAATATTTTTGAGGACAGAGATCTAAATCAGTCTTTTAACAATCTACCATCTTCCAAATTTTCCTAGAGCAATTTTTTTATTTTCTCCCATTCCTCTGGTGACCTGGTCACACGTATGCATTTTCTCAGGATTACCACAGCGATTCCTTTGTCATGATGTTTTTATTCTGCACTTTATATCAAGGTTGAACAGTGAGGCTCAGAATGTTAATCACAAAAAGAAGAACAACAGGATAATCAGTGGTTGCTTGCAGAGCAGTGAAGCTGCCAATCAGCTGCTGAGGATAAATACCAGACACAAACAGGCTTCAGAAGTAGTCCTGAAATACTTAAACACAATGTATTTCCCTTAATATACCCCTTTGAGGTCACAGTCTGGTCTAAACCGAAACATCTTCCAGAGCTGAGTTGACAGCAGTGTCAGGTCTTTCCAAAGGAAAATGGGGATGAGGCACAGGATCCCACCAGGCAGTGGGTTCTTGCTGTGAGGAGTCAGCTTCACCTGGTGACTACAACACACCTTCTGTGCACATCACTCCAATGAGCAGCTGCAGGCATTTTCAGCCAATCACAGTAGTTGATGATGTTCAGCCAATTAAACTAAACTCTGAAAGTAACTGTGGAATTTTGTGTTCATGATGATATTAAAAAGAAAAAAACAGGTTTAAACATTTTTTTCTGTGGTAGTGGGATCTGCAGAGCAGCAAAAGTCTGCGGATCATAAACTGGTATTTCATGCACACAGGCAGTAGTAAAGAATTTCAGGCAGCTTTGCTCAGGGTGCAAAAGGACATGCCAGCAGAAGAGAACTAGGAGACCTGAGGGATTATTGCCCACAGATTATAGCCAGGCAAAAAGGAAGGCCAGAGAGTTACGCAGGTAGGAGCAGGATAGTCTGTTTTCAATGGCCTGAGATTTCTAATTTGTGCTGAGAGAGAGTGGGGTCTCAGATGAACTTCTGACAGAGCAGAACCAGAGCATGGACTCATGTCTTCAGATGGGTTTTGTTGTATGAGCAGGAAAGAGCCACCTCCCTGAGCAGGGCAGTCGGGGAGCTGGGGCGGGGTGGGCTCCAGCTCCTCTGGCACACCCGGAGTACCTGACCCCAGGAGTGTTTGCTGGGTGGGCTCCACAATCGCCGATGCCCAGTGCCCAGTGCAGCCAGGTGCTGCACTCTGAGACCAGCAGGGACCCCCAGCCAGCCCATGCTCCCTGAGCACGGCTTCTCACACACCCCACGCTGCCAGCAGACAGCTCCCAAGCTGCTCTGGTGACAGCACATCTGGGGGGTTGTGATCTGCCTCTTCTCATTGCTCTGCAAATCTGAGTCAGTCACAGAATGAGAGGGAGACGGGAAAAAATAGCAAGGGAGAAGTGGTTAAGGCATTCCTGTGTGACGCAAAAGGCAGTGATGTCAGAGTTAGAGACCACAGACACCTCTGCCAAATGAATGGGATTCCAGCAGGCTCCAGCTGGTCTCATGGCTTGTGCGTTCTGCGTTGTTTCCTGGATACCAGCAATTCCCAGCTGTAAACTGACAACCATTAACCCTTCCTTGCTGCGGGTTTCCAGGCAGTCACTCATGGGGAAGTTTTTCCCTTGCTGGTGAAAGATTCCAATATTTCATAACCAGGCATATTGTATGAATCAATAGTCCGTTTAAAAATAACCCCTTGACCCCCAACTGTCTGGGAGAGCATTGGAACAGTGGAAAAGAGAACCTTTTATACAAAGCAACATTTCTTATCTGGTCCTTCAACTGCATCCCTGTGAAGTTGGGTTTCATTCCCCAATCACCCATGTGACTTACTTTTCAACAGTCCAAGATCTCATTTTTCCTTCCCTACTTCTTTTTTTTAATTCTTTTTTCCCCCTCCTCTTCCTTCAAGCTAATTTTTCTTCTTCCTATCTCTGGAATTAGAAGATGAGGCTTTATCACCAAACTTGCCCTGGGAATAGATCTGAAATCCTGGACCTGACATACAACTCCCAGAAATTTTTGTGAGGCAAAGCATCCAAATTCTTAATCTAGTGGCTGATTCCTTCCTGGCACAAACTGAAAACCTAATTTTGGATCTCAGACGCCTGAACTTCCCGAAAGTAAAAATCTAGGCATGGATTTTTTTTTGATGAACTAGCCCTCCCACTGCTGGGAGGGAACAAGAGCCTGAACTGAGACCAGACCAAAATAATCAAATATCTGATTTATTAATCACTACCAACCAAATTGCATTTAAGCTGCATGGGCAGTTCCCCACTCATCTCTCTGGGTACTGACTGAAAGAATAGACAGAAAACCAAAAACACAGAGAAACTAGAACACATCTGAGTTGAGAGCAGGAAGTGTGAGTGGCTCTGAAAGTTGGTAGTGAAACAACAAATACATACAAAGTCAGAGCAAGTTAAAATGCAATTATTACATTATTCACAGGGACAGTATATAGTTCTCCAAAGCGCCCCTTGTACACTGCCACCGACTCACCTGACAGGAACACTGGCCAGGGGTGCCCAGCCAAGCAGCATCACAGCCCTGCCCCAGCCACGAGCTCCACACTCCCCTTGCTCTGGGCCACCCCGAGGGACAGGCTGTCCTGTCCTGCCCTGCATGGGTCACACTGCCTTCACCAACTGAGACTTTAAATAGGGAAAAACCTGGATTCTTTTAATTTCCTGGCTAAGTTCTGACATTTATCACTCATCTATTCAAATTTTTCTCTACTAACATGAAAACTGATAATTCTCACACGGCAGAGAAAGTTCAACTTTAAGAAAAATAATAAAATAACAAAATTTAGATATGCTGATCCTGCAAGCTCCTCTTCCTTAGCACATGGCCAGGCCACAGGGCCAGGGGTCAGATCCCCATTCACCAAAAGGGTTTCAGCCCCCAGTGATGTATCATGGGACAGCTTTTGTGGCAGCTGAGCACAAAGACAACCATTCTGGCACCACTCCTCATCTTCCAAACCTCCAGCTCATGGTATGGCTGTGGTGCAGTCAGGGAGACTCCCTTTCCACCCCAGCCTGTAAATCACTGTGCACTGGCCTATTTGCTCAGAGCAGAGTGCACAGGGCTTATTCTGCAGAATGATTTTTTTCTTCCTGCACTACAACATAGATATGTTATTTACCACAAGCTCAAGCAGTGGGGAGGTGTAATTCCATTCCCTCAAGTCTTCTTAAGAAATAGTAAAGGTGAATTTTCCTTCAGCAAGATACAAGAAAGAAGGTCAGCAAATAGCAAAATGGAGAGTGAAAAAAAATATCATTTGTAGAATAAAACTGTTAAGACAACAAAACCAATTGTATAGCTTGGTACTGCTGAGAAGACCCTTGAGTCAGCATCCCAAGCATCCTTTGTAGGCCTGTATTTCTGAAAGTTTCCCTTTCTTTTTTAGCTGCTTTAGCAGAGCAGACAAGCATTTCCCTTTCATTTCACTTGCAGTGCTGTTCTCATTTCTGAGACCAAAGAGGAAGAGGAGAGGTTGTGTTGCAGTCCCAGGGCTAAGACACAGAACACTCAGCCAGTTGGGTTTCCAACCCCACCTCCTCGGTCTATCAGTCACTGACTCCTTGCCTGTTCCTTATCATTGTTTCCACCCATTTTGACTCAGTTTATATCAGGCCAGTGCTACAAATAGATGCATCTTTCATCAACAACCTGATTCTAAAGCTGTAAAAGATGGAAACAGCACAGACAGAACTCTAGCTTAAGAATAAAACTGATGGGGTTGGGAGGGACCTCTGAAGATCACCTAGTCCAAGCCCCTGCTAAAGCAGGAAGATGCTGCAAAAGGCCAGTCAGGTCAGTGATACCAAGGTGTTAGAGCAGCCAGCCCAGCACACTGTGATTAGTCACAGCAGAGATGAAGCAAACCTGCTTGGCCTCTTTCCCCTTTGCTTTGTGCTGATGTTCACAGATAAAGCCATGCGGGAGCAGCTGGAAAGAACTGCATGTCCTGTGGGAGCTCTTATCAAGACCAGGGAGTGAACAGCCAATAACCACTCAGCAAGTCACCTTTTAAGTTTAAAAAGCAGCCTGTTGTTTTAAAGTATGTTAGTCAATCAACAAATTGGCTGGAGTGTTCTTTATTCCCTCAGTTTCCCCTCTCCAGTCTCCTTTCTCTGCTGGGATTAGCCAGCTGTTTGTCCTAAGAATATTTTATAGACAAGAACCAAAATCTTTCACCTGTTTTTAGGATCCGGCTTGTGTGACCTTGCTTGGAAGTCTGACATACATTTTTCTATCATTGTTTACTTTTCCTCCTTTGAACTGTAACCTCTTGGGACAGGGAATTTTTGTCATCCAGTATTTGGCCAGCACAACCATGCTCCTCAGAGTCTCGCTCCACTCCTGCCACACTACCAGCAGTTCCAGGCTACGCAGGATTTGCTTCTGTGATCCTTCACTACTGGAAATAGAGCCACCTCCTGGCAGCCAGACCCTGATCACAAAAGACCCCCATGAAGGTGGTCTCGTGTGGCAGATGTCTGAGACATGGGACCAAGTTCTGACCATGCCCTTCTCTCTCCACTCCCACTTGTGAACAGAGACACAAAGATACATTTTCCAGTATAACACAGTCACTTTTTTCTTTCCACATTTCATTACTTACAAACAGTAAGGCACATGATCTACTCAGGATTGATTGATTGATGGATGCGTCTCTTCAAAAGTATATTCCAAAACACCAACATCAGTTTCTGGCATACAGCTAAGCTGATCACAAACAGCAGGACTGCCCCTGCCCCTTGCCCTTGCTCCAGTAACAGTGCTTCCAGTATCAGCTTTGCTATTCCCAGGATAGTGTATGTTGTTAGCAATTACTATTATTAATCACCTATAATTCCAGAAGTACAGCTGATTCGCTTAGCAAGTACAAAACATGGAATTGCTTGGGATAGTAGGAGGTAGATACTTAGCAAACATCTCTACCAGTAGTTCGAATCGTGGTTAATTCTTCAGGGTAGCTTCTCATCGAAGTGGCAATCCCTGATTATTATTTTAGCTTGTCAGTTTGGTTGTCAGTAGTTTGGCTCCAACGTGACTGCAGGATGTCTTAGGGAAAATGCCACCACTGCCCTCTCCTGTCTTTTCCTTGTCTCCTGTTTTCATTCCTTCTTTTCTCTGTTCTTCGTTAACTCCGGACCTACAGTCTTATGCATGTGACACAGAAGGACGCCTAGGAAAATTTTTGGTGCCTGTTCTTTGTCCTGTTTCGAGGCCCCGGAGGCACGAAGTGTCCTTTGCCTGTGCTCGCTGTGCCGCACAGAGCACAAAGGTCTCGCCAGGGGCTCCGGCTGGCAGCGCAGTGCAACCCCCTGTCCCGGGGCTGAGCGCAGCCTGCCCGCCTGCCCAGCCTCCCTTCTCTCTGCTGCCGGAGCAAGTTCCATGGCACGAGATTGGCAGCGTTACGTTTTTGTTCTCCTGGCGTTTCACAACAATACCTGCTTCTGAAAACCTCTATACTAGGTCAGGGAAGCATTCCAAGAGCAAAGACAAGTTTTGAGCAGCATCCCCTCTCCCACTGATCCATGAAGATTTGGGTCTGTGCTCTATTACTGAATTTTGCTGAGAAATTAACAAGTTATAAAATCAGTAATAGATACTGATAGTACAAAAATCTGAAAAATCTATATATGGCTACCTATGCCACCAAATCAGGGGTCAGGGAGGATGAGAGAAAACAGGCAGTGGTCATGAACACAGCTAAGCACACAAGCAGCTCATTCTGATTCCTTGTACAGCGCCTTAGCCACACAAAATCTGGGAATCGCATCTAAAACTGGACCACACGCATCACAGTGCATGTGTTGTGCCTGCCCAGGGGCTGCTTTGGGGACAGGGAACCCAAAAAGTACAGAAGTGTCAGACTGAAGACTTTATTGAAGAGCTTTTACACAGAGACAGACTATTGAATAATTAGGAAAATATTCATCAGACATAACATGACCAGAGTCTCATTTTGTCCTACATCCAAAGGAGAAATGTGGCATTTCAGTTGAGCCTGCTCTAAAATAGTTGAGAAACTGCAGATTCCACATTCCACCTCTATGACACTGACGATAAAACCAAAGATATGGATGTGCAGAAGGTATGTAAAGATATGTCCCTTCTGCCTGTGAGAGGCTGGACAAAATCACACAGATGTTATTTCATGCTGGGACCAGTGGGAGGTCAGGACATACCCTGAACATCACACACTGACAGGAGCCATTTCACCTGAAAGGACAAACACCATGAAACAAGATGCCATTTCTGGTTATTCCAAATTTCCTAAGCAGGAGTTACCAAAGAGGAAAGAATGTTGAAAGATCGTTTCTGACCACATGGACACCCAAACTCACTGTACAGGCAGACAGGAGAGGCAGCTGAATTCCTAAGAGTTTCTGGGAATGGGAAGGATTCAGAGCACTATGGATGGCACCTGGACACAGCATCCACCACTACCATTCAGTTCAGTTCCTATCAGTGTTACTTCTTGGACAGAAAATAGCTGGCAGCAGCAGGGGAAAAGTCAGTCCAGTGGACCCAAAAACAGGATTTTAAATCAGGGAACACCACTGAGACATCAGAAGGTACACAAACCCTGCTCCATCAAGAGTACCTGTAACAAAACCAAGTCCTCCTTCAGCTACAGAAGGAGCTCAGCCTCACAGGACATCCTGAAACTCCCCGCCACCCCAGCCCTTCAGCCTTCAGCCCAACAGAAGTTTCCCCAAAGTAGATTTATAGATCCAAAGGCTGAAAGACCTGGAAGGGAATATTATGGTGCTTTAATTTGACCTGAATACAGAGGCTGTAATTCTTCTTAAGGCTAAACTATCACACACGATCTTGAAAAAGATCTAATCCCATTGAGATTGTTCAAAACTGAGTGAAGCCACTGCTGTCCCTGATAAACAACTTAACTACCTTCACTTCTGGCAAGTTATGTGTTATTTATTTTAAAGAGGCTTTTTCCCCCCCTTTTGCTTTTAGCATGACGTCCTGTGCCTTTGTCTTTACAATTCAGGTGCCCAACTATCACATGGCTTCCATGGCACAGACTATTCAGGGTGGGTAAGTAATTTCTACAATCCTTCCTTTGAGATGAATTTAGTTTCCAAAATTTGTTTACCAGCTACTGGATTGTTTTGTCTTTTCAGTTCCCTTTGGGGGTTTTGCATCCTGGTTTGAGTAAGTGGACATCAGAACAAGACATTGTGTTTAATGAAGAGCATTATTAACATAGAATAGTTTTCATTTTTCTGGAGGTCTAATGGCTTTGTAAGCCATGAACAACTGTGTATCTTAAAGGGACAGCCTGGCTCTCCAGCCACCCCTGTTTCCTGATTCTGGGTGTTGAAATTATGTTGTTTGGGGGAGTTTCTTCGTTTTTGTTTTTGTTTTGTTTTGGTTTTTTGTTTTGTTTTGTTTTTGGGGTTTTTGTTGGTTTTTGTTTGTTTGTTTCTTTTTTTTTCCTTTTCTTCTTAGACCTTTTTTTGCATGCTATGAAAAAGAAGCTCCTCATTAAAAGTTAGAGGAGAACAATCTCCCTTGGCCTTTCTCCAGTTCCTGGAGGTAAAAGCATAACAAGCAGCTTTATTTCATAAAACTGAAAAATAATCTTTCCCAGATTTTTCCCAATTAGAGACTATCAATCTTTACAATGAAGCCCTTTATTCTCCAGAAACAAAGTCCAATTATACCTCAGTAGGAAAAAAGGAGGAGCAGGTGCTTCCACTGTCAGAATATGAGCACTAGGAACGTGGAAGGGCTTTGCTTTTAATTGTTTTAACTCTTTGCATGCCATAGCTGTGCTTGTAGTAATGACAACTTAGCTGTGGATAACTGCCCAGAGTTACTGATGAACTTTGATGATCCCATCACTCAGAAGCAGAGAATACCCAAACATTTCTAGTCAAGGATTCTCCAAAAGTTTCTGGCACCATTTGCAGCCAATATCCATGCAAAGCACAGCTGGAAACATAAACGGGGCAGTCACAAAGTTCTGTTGCTCCAGGCACGAGCAAGGTCTTCATCTCATGAAGACTCACCTGCCTCCAGGGCACACGTGCCTTGTCTCCCCTCCCCCAATGTGACAATTCTGGATACAATGGGAAATCAGGAAAACGCACTTCAGGAAGTGGCCTGGCTCATGACTTCTCCCCAAAAGCACCTTTTTTCTCTGTTATCAAAGACACACCATTGGACAGGCCCAGGAGGGCATTTCCTTTGCTTGAACATTATATTCTGAGGTTATTCATTAAACATAAAGTATCCAGAGAGCCTTGTATCACAGCTGTCATTTCTTTATGCCCAGTATTGATTTCAGTGAAGATAATTCCAGTTTGAAATTATTTTTCATTAAGTTACGTAGTCACAAAACTTTAGGGACTCTTCTGTCACAGAATGTGATTCAGCACTCTACCCATACAGGCCATGATTCATTGGGGTTGGATTGTATTATGAGTCTTATTTTAGCACTTGACTGTCCTTAATCCATTTGGATTAGATTTGCTTGCAAAACTAGTGCACAGGATAACTATAACCTGCCGCATAAAACAACAATCACCCTCGTATTGGTGGTGGTGTATTCTATTGCAGCTTATTGAAAAATTACAGTGCATTTTTTCTCATTTTGTGTTTTCTATGTGACACATTGTAAAAGAAAACATGTTGCACGTTACTAAAATAAAATGCTTATTTTTCTCATGTATATTCAGAAAGGAAGTTATTTCACTCGAAGTGGAATGGGTTCAGGGTTTCCAAGGTGCAAGGCCACAGGTTAGTATTGCATACATGAACATTTACTGAGTTCCTCTGGGACTGCAGAATAGTTGCGTGCTAGCTCCCTGCATCTGGAACCACACATCTGGGAGATGCAATTAGAACCAGAAGTCAAGCAAACTGTAGCTTCCCAAAGATGAATCTAGAATTTCCAAAGTGACAGGATGTTGTGGTATCTCCTTGAAAGCTGTCCTCACCTTGCCCATGAATTACAGTTCCTGTAATTTTTGGCCACATGGCATTGTGAGATCCCATGATGTCCAATAGTTCCACCAAGAGAATCACAGGAGGAAAACCCAGCTTGGCCTCTGGGGACTGCAAAAGAGCTTGCTAATCACTGAGGTAGAACGGGCATCTACTGCAGATGGCATTTGTGTGACTGGGCTTCTCCTTCTTAAGAAACTAAATATGGATTTAAATGCACTGGATACTTTACTGAGCCCAAGTAAAAGCGTTCTGGATCAAAAATGGCAATGGAACTGGAAATGGAGTTGTTCCCACTGATACAGTTGCATTTCTGTTCCTGCTGGGTTGGAAAAAGGAATAGTGAAAGGGAAGTGGTGAAATGCAGGCAGCTCAAACGCAGTTCACAGCCTCATGACGAGTTCATGCACATTATAGAGGCTACAGGACTCATGTTCTTTTTCTTCTTTTTTTTAATGATAAATACTAGCAGAGGAAAGTGATAAATGGTGTATTTCATTATTTACTTAGCTTAGCATTAGACCATGGCTTAGCAATGGTCTAACAGCCTGGCTCACCTGTCCCAGAATCTGAGTGCTCAAGACAGTTTGCTCTCAGAACTGGAGCCCTTTGGGATCACACCTCTAGGCAGCACACTGCTGGAACTAAGAATGCTGCTGCACCTCGTCAGGGCTCGGGGCACTGGGAAGGGACTGCAGCAGCCCAGATTGCCTTTGTCCAGGCTGTTTCAGGAAGGGATGTCTACTAGAACAGGAATGGAACACCTCAATAGTTTCATAATTTTAACAGTCTACTTAATAGCTGGAGCACTTTTACTACAGGACTTCAAAATCTTGGCCCCAGAGAGAGATGCCGGGTTAGAACTGACTACAGTAGCCCAGCTCTGAAAATTTTAAGCTTCTTAGATTTCCTATTTTTTCATAACCAGTACTGGTTTCAGAAGAAGCAATGTAACGCAGCAGATCACATGGCAGTGTGGAAGTTGGGAGAGGGGCAGGTTTATGCCTGCTCCTACCACTGAGCACAACCAGACACGTCTCTTGCCTCTCAAGCCCTGCTTCCACTCCCGGTGTTGTGGTGCTAAGGCAGATGATTGTCTCTGCTCTGCTTTGAACAGTGATGAACCTCCTGAGGACTGGTGCTGTCTGGATCAGCTGGGGCCTCCCTGGCACCAGAGGACACAGCAGTAAGTTTTAGGCTAGGGAGGTTTTGCTGCTGCTCATTGCTGTAGCCCAGCAGAAGCAGCTGCTCTCCCCACAGCCATGGGCAGTGAACCAGCCAAGGGAGTTTATCCCAAACAAACAAGGTTTGCAACAGCACATATAACCTGCCTTTCTCTTGCCTACAACAAACCAAGCTCAAACTCCCACTTTCACCAAAGCAAGGTGTTTATACTATGCATGTTTTCCTTCTGTACAGAATAATGGCAAGACCGTTAGGACTGAAGTGCTCTATGTCCCTTCACAACATGACATGGACATTGCAGAGTGTCACTGAACAGCCTGTGAAAAATTCCTATGGCTTTCCCTATGGAAACAGAATTTACAAAGAAACTTCTCACGCCCAAGCACTCCAGACAAGAGTATGGCATTATTCTGAGAGGAAGCATACCCACAAACCAGACAAAGGATACTGGCTTTAATCCTGTTTATGCCATAAACAGTCAGTGGGACTTCAGAGGAATCATTTAAATCTGATCTTTATTCAGTTTGCTCTGGACTTCTGTGACAGCCAGTATCTGATTCATTTGTCCCTAGTTTGTGTGTTGTTTTCCTTTAAAAAATAAGTGACTGGGTCTGAAGAAATCGTGTGGAGGGAATGAGAAATTGCTTCTTCCCTCGAGGAGCAATTGAGACTGGCAGAGGACTGAAGCTTCCAGAGCAGAAGAAAGAGCATGCCAGACAAATGGAGTGAGACTGTCACAGCAAAGAGCCCCGAGCCTGTGGCTCCAACAGTGACACTCCTGAGAGGGATGATTGTGCAAGGACCAGGCTCAGAGGTGATGGGAAGAGAGCAGAGGAGCCTCTGCCCATGCAGTGGCCAGGGGAACTTGTGTATAAGTTCTTTCATTTCTGTTCTGTCTTTTCTAACTTGGAGTTTTCTTCATCGAAAACATTAAGCATTATAATTCCAACTCTAACAGAACCTGGGTTTTTTGATATGTTTTGTTCTGGCTACTCTGGGTCACTTGGTAACCAGTTCAAAGAAGTTTCCACAATTTACAGAGTAACTTTCAGGATTCCTTGGTGCCTCAGTGATGTCTGAGTTCTGCAGATGGACGAGCCTGACTTCTCTGGCCTCTGTCTCTTGCTGGCAAGAGTACAAACTTGGAACGCTGTTCCTTATAGGGAGTATTAGTTTGTACCATGATAAGAGTCTTTGGTTTTAATTTCTTTTCTCCAAAATGGTTGATTATTTGTGCTGGTGGTTTCAATTACTAAGATGACATGAAAAAGCTGCAATAAATTTCTGACAAAGCTGGGTGGAACTTAGGACAAGGGTCTGGGCTTTTCAAAGCCTTCTGTCACTGCTCTGTTCTCCAGTGCTCTTCAAGCTGACCAACAGACTTCAACTGAAATGTCTTGGAGCATCCAGCTCTGGCTGTCTTTTTTCCTTTGGTGACAGAGGGCACCATGTTGAAAGACTCATCATAATTTTATGCTTCAGACAGAAAAAATAATAAAGCATTTGAGGACCAGATCTTCAGCTGCTGTGAACAAGTGATTCCAGGCACCAAGGAGAAGCAGTGCCTGCACAGGAGGGGTGGAACTAAACCCTGTGAGATGATTCAGCTCTCCTTTGGCAACTGCTGTGTTAGATCACATGTTTAGGCTCCCTAATGTCCCTGTGGGTTATTCCTTATACAATTTCTGGAACATCATTCCTTATCTAGTTCTACATTATTATATAGAGATCTACCACATCTTTCTTACAGAAGCTAATCCTTAGTTTCCTGTATGTCTTTAACAAGAACTTTATACTTGTTTGTAAACATCTAATAGTAATTCCAGGGTTAAGATACTTAACCTTATGGTAGGTATCATACAAGATAAAATTAGCCTTTTCTCTCCACAGATTTAACTGATTTTGCTTTAGTTCAATCTAATTCAATTTAAGAGAACTTACTGTTTCCTTACATGTACCTGAATAGTTTATTTGCACATCCTTCATCTGGAACTATCAAACTCTTCCCTGCCTCCACTTCCTCCATCATGTTTAATCTGTTCTCATGTGACTGCCTCCCCTTCTGCAGTCACCAGCCCAGTTTGAGTGAGAGCAGGATCTGCATTTGAACTTACCACATCAGCCACTGTTTAAGATAGTGCAGGGAAATAATATAGATCACATTGGGACTGTAGCTTTTACTGCCATATTTTCCTTAGTCTATAAACATCTCTATTTCCTTTTCCATTTTAAATTCCACTACCTTGTTCTATCCCCACTGGCTGAAGCTAACTGAGCCTCAATAATACCCTTGGTCTGCAGTTGGACCTCACTCAGAGCAGATTCTCAAGTTACCACTATTACACCCTTACACCAAGACCAGGTTGTGCTTGCTTTGGGAACTGGTGTGGATTTTGTCCTGCTGTACATCTGCACATAACAGGTGCTTTTTAAAAGACTGACCACTGTAAACACAGTATGTAATGAGGCACTGTGAAACAGCAGCAGGTAGAGGCTGCACAGAGCTGCTTCACCAGCTGCCACAGTCGCATGAAAATGGTTCGGTTTTCAAAAAGCAAAGTCTCATTTTTCCTGCAGAACACAATGCAGTAATCTCCTCCTCTAGCACTAGAGTGAAGCTGCTAGAAAAGCCAGCACAGGGTTCTGGCCACAGCTCCCACCTTTGTCTTGCCCATCAATATGAAGACAGCCTTAAAAATTCTAGTTCCTCAAATCTGCAAATAATTTGATAGAAGTAAAATCAGAGTGGAACTTCCAAAGAAATGATCTGAGGAGAATCCAGCTGCATCCCTCCCTATCTTTACAAGCATCTTATAATGGAATTCAGAGCATTCCAAGGTTTAGTACCACAAATGGCCTGAGCTGATATTTAGAGTATTTGACACTGCATTCAGCAGCAACCCTATTAAATAGGGTTTAATAGTCTCTATACAGAGACTACCATATCAAAAAATATGGCAGTCTCTGTATAGAAATAAGAAGGCCACTGTAATTTCAAATGCACAAAGTGGCTGTTAGGGTCAGTACCAATCTCTCCACAGAAATACACTACACCCCTTGCTTTCAGATTAGAGAATTCTTGGATCCCTTATTCTTTTACTCATGATGGAAACAAAAATCAAACCCATCTTGATAAACTGCAAAATAAGCATTGGATAAAAGTAGAACAACTTCTGTTTATTCTTTTCTCAAACACCTTTAAATGTGAGCTTGATCACTTTCCACAAAAGGGAGTGTTGAGACTGTGTGACAGGTGCTTTTACCTGCTACTCCTTATTGCCTGTCTGCTCTGCCTGAGAGCCACCTACACACATCCCCTGCCGGCAGGTGCCTTAGAAAGCTGTGTCTGAGCCCCAGCCAGTAATTCACGACAGGTTTGAGAGATGAAAATCCCATGAGAGCAGCGAAACAGCCCGTGCTGTCAGCACAGCAATTAAGCTGTCAGGGTTCTGATGTCTAATGCTTTTTACACGATCATTAACTCTTTTGCTTCCTCTTTGCATCAGAACAAAATTTTACTGTCAACTGTAAAACACTACAGGAAACTTTACTAGCCCAGATACAATAACTCTAATTTCAGATGGCATTGCTCTCCCCTGACTACAGGCAACTGTTATCTGGTTCACCTTTCACTTCTAATTCAGTATTTCATTTCCCCTGCAGTTAAACAGACAAGGAGTCTACAGGCTCCCCCATGACAAACTTTTCAGACAAGCTATATTATTATATAAATGAGGACATAAAACACAGTCCAGCATATAGTCTCTGTATGACCCCCATGGATAACTCAGCTTTGGGAGTTTCTCTGGCAGTGGCAGCCTCTTCCTAGCTGAATGGTTCTCCAGGTGCTTCCAGTGCTCAGCTGGAGATCTGTGTGCTGTCTCAGAGCACATGGGTAGTACAGTAGCTCTGTAAACATATTCACAGCAAATTGGGTGCTTCAGACATATGACCTGCTCAGCAGGAGTCCTGACCACAGCAAATGTCAGACGAGGAAAAGTTGGGGGAGAGAGCTTGGCTCTCTCTGCCACTGGATTAAAGACACAGATCCAGAACCAGAACCCCTGAGTTTCAGCTCCTTGGGGAGCTGAGGAAGAACTCTGGCTCACAGCACGGTGGCATCTGAGGGGACACAGAGCATAGTGAGGGCTCTGAAAACTAAGGTGCCACCACCTGTTCTACAGGTGCGAAGAAGCCTGAAAAAGAAACGTTCGTTTTTGCTTTACATTAGAAAACCCCTAATCTCAGGGTCTGGGTTTGTTTTTGTTAAATATTTGGAGGAAAAGGTCCATTTAGAGATGAAATCTCAGTTCTGCAATTTTAAGTGATACATACACAGCCAAACCATGTGAGAAGAAGGCCAAGTGAGGGAACAGAAGAACAGGGAGAGCAGACAAGAGCATCCTATGTGACTGCATAATTATCATGCCACCAGGGAGTGGGAAGGGTGAGAGTTCCCTCTTCCTGGAGGAAGGAACTGGTGCAAGTTCCATTCAAAGTCAGGTCTGGTAAAGTGCTCTGCTCAACCTCCAGTGAAGCAGTCGGTACTGCACTTATATTTTATACATCCCAGCTGAGAAGAGGAATGAATGGATTGTACAGCAGAGGGGAAGATAAACAGTCAAGAGCAAACACTCCGCTCTTAACTCTCCCTCTCTGTGAACTAACAGGTTCCATGAAATGCTTCAGTCAGCATGTCACAAAGATAAGCAGGAGTTTAAGTTGGAGTCTGATCCACCAGGATTTGTACTGGTAAGTGTTCGTTACTACCCACTGTAGCAGCCAGGGTGAGAAAACACTGCTTCAGTAAAGTCAATCAAGCTGGACTGCAGGGAAATTTGGATAAGATTATTTTTCTATAAGAGCTGTAAGAGGACTGAGATCATTCTCTTTTTCTAATAAAAAGAAACAACATTTAAAGATCCATTTGCAAAGTGAAATGCACAGGCTGATGAGATGTTCTGTGGAGGTAGAACAGACCTTATGTCTGATCTCTGACCACTTTCACTGCCTTCATGCTGCTTACTTCAAACATATATGTAACATTTATGCATGTCAGTCAGTCACATGCTAAGGAAAACTACAAAGGTTGAGCTTCAGTGCATGAAAGCAGAGCACTGACAAGGGAACAAGATGGAGAATGCTGACTGCCCTATTATTGCACATTGTACTGTAAATTCTGCTGGAAGGTTTTAAGAATATAACTTTTCTACATCTATATTGCTGGAAACTAAAAATGTAAAAGACAATTGTGCCTTTTGTGCAAACTCATGTGCCAGGGTCTGAGCAGAAGAGGGAACTCTGAGCATCCTGGGGTGCTAGCCAGACCATCAGTTCTGGAAAATCACTTCAGTTTGTTTCACAGGAAAACTACTGCAAAAAATTTTCAAGACAGTAGACTCTATTTTTGTCTTTATCCAGGTCCAAATAGTATGCTACATCAATGTAGGCTTTTAGCTTTGGGTGAGAAATATTTAATGAGTTTCCTAAATTGAAGTGACAAAGCTCTTACAGTGCCAGAGAAATGCTGCTGCTACCACCCAGCCCTGCCCTTTGTGAATCCATTTAAGGATTGCTTTCCAAGGGTTTTTTTGGCCATTACTATAATGGGTGAGAAATTCCTCAGAGTGTAAATGCTTCTTATATGCAGTTGTTGAGTTTGGGGTTTAGCTGTAACTAATGGCACTCTGCTGAAAAAGGCAAAAGGTGTATATAATGCAAAAGCTGTATAAAATTCAAACCAGAGCCCAGCATTGAGGCAATGGGCAATAGGATGAACCAAGTATAAAAAGAGTGTGAAACTGAAAACCTCCTTCCAGTCAAAAGGAGATTAAAGAGGGTTAAATGGCAAAGGAAATTCTGATTCACACCAAACCTGGACGTGGGGAAAACTGCTCAGCTTTTTGCTGCAGATTTTACCTCAAGGTGTTACTCATCACCCCCCCATCCAGGGGTATTCACAGCTTTCTTAGAAAGCACCACAAGCAACAGCTAAAAAGTCCAGGACTAACAGTATAATCGGGATGTAAGATTTGCATTCACCTGAATTCCTTGACCTCGGGTGAAATTCTGAAAAAGCTGCCATTTGCCATGTAACACATGATGCCCGGCTTGCAAGTCTAGCTGCTGCTTTACACGGAAACTTTTCCAGGAGTTCTGCCATTGTCCCTTGCCAGCTCCATCCATGTGCCAACAGGCTGGGTTCCTCGTGGCTCCTCCAAACTCTCCCTACAACGTGTGCTCTGCCCTCCAAATCCATGTGAGCTGCTACGTCTCTCCTTTGAAGAGTCACACTGCTCAGAGTTTTGTTTAAGCACTGGATTGTTAGAGAAGCACAGACTAGAGGTCTGCACTCTGTCATAACTCACTCCCATGGGAAAACAGGGTTGCATCTTAAAAATATGGTGCTCTCCAAATCAGCTTTTTCTTCCCTATTTCACCCTGGTGTGGATTCAGGAAGTGGTTTTCACTCTTAACACTTGAGCTGCTCGTCTTACACTCGTTGTTTGTATGATCATTACAAAAAGGTTTGGTGATGGACACAGACCTTCCCACATCCTCTCTGGGCACATCTCTGCTTGAGCAGACTGGGAAACAGATATGGGTCCTGGAGACCAGCCTTTTTGTCCTGGTGCTCCTGAGCCATGAGAAAGGGATTCCTTTCTCTCTGTTCTAATTTCATTGTTAATTCCTGGATAAATTTACTGTTGACTCAGCCTTATATGCATCTTATTAAATGTGGAGATCTGTTTCTAAATTTAGACTTTCCCTCAAGTTGTTTTTCCCTCCTTAAAAACTCCTTTCTTCTCAAACCCTGGAAAGAACTCCCAATAACTCTTCTCTCTGAATTCATGCTGAGAATTTTCTGCTGTTGCATTGGAACCAAACTTATTGTCTGCACAACAGAAATAGATGTGCATGTTGACAACCATAAACTTCAGGTGATAATATCTTTTAATTTTCACCGGGTTCTTACCAACACATGGTATTTGTGTACTGACCCCAGCCATGCTATCTTGTACGGCCCAGCAGCGAGCCCATTCTTTGGGGCTGGTCTGGGTTTGTGGAGTGGCACTGGGACTGCATTGCCACTAGAATTCAGCTCAAACCCACTGGTCCTTGAGCAGAGCTGCAAATGTAGGAATCACACTACTGGCACTTGCTTTTGGATTGTGTATTCACTAGCAAGACCTTGGATTTGGTGTAACTAATTTGCAGATAGCAATTCTTGAAGTAAAATTCCAGGATTCTTGGCCATTGTGCTCAATGCTGCTTTATTTCAGGGATGCTGCTGTGGCACCAGGACATAATATGCTATAATATGATTTTCCACACGTTGCACTCCTGCTGGTAAAACAGACACTCACATCCCCTCCTTCCAGACTATTTCCTATGGCTCACATGCCAGACCACCATGGATGCTGTGGGATGAAGCCTTTCAAGGGTCCTGTGCTTCAGAAAGAATGGAACCAATGAATGACCAATATGATCATAACAGGAGGACAAATACTGACTGTAGGAAGATTCACTGAGAGCAAGTCCTACACATGAAGCTGGAGTCTGTGTAGCTAACTGTCTAAGGATTTGGCTGCAATTATACACTAAGAAAAATAACATTACAGGAGTCTGAAGTTGAACATTTTGAACTGTGGGAGACAGAGAAGTTGAGACATGGGTATATAACTAAATTTAATGCCACTGTTGGGAAAGAGCTGCAGAAGACTGGAATCTGCACGTGGCTGCCAACTCCCTAATTATAGACTCAGTCACCCTTCATCTGCTGCACCACAGGAACATAAGTGTGAACATCCTCACTGCCCCAAGTAAAACACATTTGTTGCAGCCACCATGGCAGCAGTTGGGAACCACAGGTCTCTTTCCCTAGTTCATGGTTTACTCTTTGTCTTAGTTTGAAGGCAGGACCTTCCACCT
This sequence comes from Formicarius rufipectus, assembly GCA_013399695.1. Taxonomy (NCBI): domain Eukaryota; kingdom Metazoa; phylum Chordata; class Aves; order Passeriformes; family Formicariidae; genus Formicarius; species Formicarius rufipectus. Next base: position 950,920 of record VXAU01001873.1, read on the forward strand.
CCTCCCAGGACACTGAACCAGTCCATAAGTGATGCCACATCCTTTGCCCAGCACTATGGAACCCTCTGTTCTGGGTGTCTGCAATGAGAAAGGGATCAACAACCCTAATCATCAACCAACCGTGATCATAATTATATTTAAATAAGATGTTCTGTACCATAATCACAAGCATCAATTTATCCTTGTTTGAACCAATAATAGGTAAACAATGAAAGCATTTGGGAGGTGCTACAAGGAGGAGGAAAAACAAAAAGCAAAACTGAAAAGGCAAAACTGAGGAGGCTTTTTTGCAACAGCAATTTATAAGCACAAATTCTAATTAACGAGAGCCTGAAGGAAAGGCCAAGGCAAATCCAACCATTCCCAGTAGAATGAGGAAAAACCCATAGAATGCAGAGTGTCTGGTCTGTTTTTTGATTACATTTGCTGTTCTTGTTGTTTGCATCAGCTTAATTCTAATTACTGGTTGCTGTGTTGCTGTGGCTTCAATGTGATTTCCCACAAACCAGCCCTTCACCTGAACAGCTTCTCGGCCAGGTGAACCAGGACAGACTCCAGCACAGAACACAGGGAAGGAGCTACACAATTTTAAGGAAACTTGCTTTCAGCAATTAACAACAAATTAAGTATAATTTGTGTGTATGTAAATGAGATGTTCAATTATATAAGTCTAAACTGTCTGATCCCACATGTATAACAAGCAGGCCAGAGAGCAGGGCTTTAGGGTGTTGGGAACAGCATGTGTATAGACATCTGTAGATATACATAATACAGATATGCATGTGTGTATATATACAGATACCAGACATATTTAAGTCCATACCTGATGACACTTCAGAAAACTGTTACTTTTTATCCCTCTGTATTGCCTTAAATGCTGCTTCAAGTTGTAACAGTGCATTGAGTGAAATATATTGAAATATAAAGAATAGAATATTGCCTTGAATCCCTGTTGGTTGTGATGGCTTTTAATACCATCATAAAGATAGTGAAACAAAAAAATTACCCATTTCATCAGTATTTCTGCTTACATTCTCTCCATTATTACAGGTGAATTTCCAGGAGTGATAGGAATTATTGTAGCAGTTGTCAAAAAGATAAAAACAATATTCAGGTTGCAGGCAGTTACAAGAATTATGTAAAATCAGGAAATCAGTTTTGTTCAGCTTGTAGTTTTGATACATTGGTCTTTTGATTTTTCAAATCCACCCCCTCACCCTTCCAAGTTTTGCATCACATTTCATATTGTCACCCCCCAGGAGGTTTTTGCATCGTGTTTCATATTGTCAGACCCCCAGGAAATACAGAGGGAGACAATAATATTCTGCAAGTGCTTATTCACACTTTGGCTGCTTCAGAATCTCCAAATCAATTGGACTCCACATTTTCCCAGCATATCAGTTCTGCTATATCCCATCACATGCTCCTATTCCCACAGCCTTCTCTTGCTTGGTTCCATTAAGCCTCTCCACAGCAAGTGTTGCAATGAGGATGAACATAAACAGCGATCCCAGAAAATCTCAGAAGGAGGGAAGGGGAGAAGTGAACTTGCCCTGCATTCTGTTTTCTCTCTTTGAAAGAAAGTTCCCTTATGGGATGTTTCTGAAGGAATGCTTGCCTTCTCATGAAACTGGGAGTTTACCCCCAGGTAGGTCTGATCTATTCCAGAGGGCAAAAGCTTCTAAGAGGACAAGTTCTGACTCAGTCCAGCCAAATCCTGCAACTCACAAAACAAGGCAGTAAATCATCAGCATTTACAGCAGTGCTGTCATTCCCTGGGCAAAAACTCTGGATTATAAACCACCCTGCTGGAATCACAAACCACCATTTATATTCCAGCTACTGAACATACAGAGCCACTTCAGAAATGTCAGTATCACTGTTTCCATCAGCATAGGTAAGTAATGCTTACAAGAATAAAAATTAAATAAGCGATGTTAAAAATAATTGACCTGACTAAGGAATGCAACCAGATGAGGAATGAAGACACATCACACATATGACTCAAAGCTGATGGAAACAAACTAGTCAAATGAATACTTGCCAGTCGTATTCACCCAGCTCTTGGCTAGATAACTCGTGATTTTGTTCTTAGATTGGCAATTTTTTAGTGTTTTTATAAACGTGATCCCCCAGAAGTGTCCAGCTCATTCTTGGATGTTCTTTCACAGTTCAGACTCAATCCTGCACAGAATCTGTCCAACATGTGATGTACACAGCAGGAGCACATTTGTTTCTGCCAAGATGATGCATGTTTTGCCTATCATCAGCCATTCTCACAACCCACATTAAACTCCTTTGTCGCCCATAGGCCAGTGAATGGCAGATTGGCCTCTTCTGCCACACAACTGCAGAAACTGAGAGAAATCCTGATGTTGCCCTTAAACAATCCAGTCTTCTTGAAGGGTAATACTTAGAGTCAATCTTAGGGCTCCAATTACAAAAGGCAAAGAACAAAACCCCATAATTGCTATCACTGTAATATCTTAAGGCCTGGACTCCACCAAAGTATGTTGAGTGGGGCCCTTCCAGCCAGAGAAGGGGCTGGCTGTATTTCATACCTGCCCTTGGCTGTACCACTCCTGGGGCAAGAGCAAGTCTTGACACACGTCCCAGCTGACCTGGTTGTTTTGCTCTCCCTGCGACCAGCAGGTCCAGGCATGGGTTGTTTCTTTGTGTACAAAGGGTGGTATTGATGGAAACAAACAGCTGAGCCTTGTGGGACAAGTTCTTCAGGTGGCTTATGGGAAGGTGCTTGGGATTTTCCCTGTTCTTCTTCCTCCTCATCGTTAGAACTGCAGAATGTACCTGACAGTCACTCCAGCCTAGACATGCCAATACTGGGATTCAGAACTGCCTGCTGGGATTCAGAGGTGGCTTGTGACAATTACTAGATCTCCATCCAGACATGTCTGATTTAGTAGTTAAGCCAGATACTCAGTAAATGGGATTTTCTCTTTCACCTTCTTAGGATTTCTCTCACTCTAATTCTTTTAGCCATAATTCCACATAACTAATTCATCATCTTCCTAATGAAACCTTTTGCATCACATATTATTTGCACCTTTAAATGGTTTTGCTATAAAATCCAACCCAAAGCTTTACTAGTTTACACTGACATGACTCAAAGACAGAAAGGACTATCCCTGTTCTGGTCTGACCCTTATAAATCATGGTCCTTTGGTATTACCCCAGTGACATTTCAATGTGACCAGTAATGTTGTTTGGCTACAACATGCCTTTCAGAAGAGTACCACAAGACAAGTCATGGAGAATCTTTTTCTGGGTTGACAGTTCCAATGGTTTCATCAGTCACTGCTAAAACTGTCTTTTTATCTTACACCTGGTTGTCTGACTTGATCTTCTACTTAGTTCTTGTTTTACTTAACTTCACATCTTAAATATTCTCCTACTTACTCCTTTTCCCTCCAGATTTCTTTTGTACCCCATTTGGAAACTAGGTGAGGAACATACCACAAGGCACCAAAGGCAGGAGGCAGGTGTGCCCCTGCCAACCAGCCTTGGAACAGGAGCCTTTGTGCTGAATATTCCACAGCAGGGAGCAGTAGGACAACCCCCAGTAGTCCATCAGTTCCAGCTGGTTCCACACCAGGAGCAGCTGGTGCGCAACAGGCTGCAGCTCCAGCTCAGGTGTGAAATGCTGCCCTGTTTCCACACGCTGGGGAGCAGCAGGGACAGACTCCTCACTGGTGGGACAGGGACAGACTCCTCACTGGTGGGACAGGGACAGACTCCTCACTGGTGTGCAGGGGAAGCTGGGAGATGCTCACGGTGTGCTCAGCAGCACGGGGAGGACACACAGAGCAGATATTTCACCCCACAGGTTAGATGACATTTGATAAACCAATGAGTATTTACTTTAAAATAGAGCCATTAGAGAAGACATAGACTGAAAAATTTCCAACATATTTTGTAGCTACTACAAGGCCCTATGAGCTCTTCTATAACTGCTGAACTGCAGTAATTCCCAGTTATTAAATGAATCTTAATCATACAGGCACAGTTCTTTGGTGATAATGTTTATTCATGGGGAGTTACTTTGGAGTTTCAGTATGACATCATATATTCCAGTAGTAGAGACAATAGACCATGACTTTTCTCCTTTCTTTTTTTTGTTTAGTGTGGACAGGAGATGTCCAAGGTCAGGTCCTCTAAGGAGAATTTGGCCTTTAAAGTTTTTTGTTTCAGACTGATTCCAATTATATTTGTAGTTCCACCCAGCCTGAGCATTTTCTTGGTTAAAAAAAAAAAAAAGAAAAAAGTAAAAAAGAAGTTACAGGCTAAATTAATTTCTGGTTTAAATCAGTGGACATGCATTGGGATAAATTTGGCTCAGCAAAATAATGATGGCAAAGCAGCTGAGCCACATGATTTACTATGCTAAATACAAAGGCCAGATCTAACTGTTTCTCCCAATCCTTTTTTCTAGACATGTGAAAGTAAGAAAACAAACAAGGGACCTGCCTGGCAGAAGAAATAAAGCCCTGTCAGAGAAGTCACATGCTGAGTGCTGATTTTCATATTCTTCTCTTTTAAATACATGTAGAGTATGGTTGTCTCTGTCTCAATCCACAGCAGCTTATGTTAAATTATCCATATTTCTAATAAGCAATATAAATAATTAGGCAACAGTACATGACAAGAAAATTACATTTTGAGCTACTGCTGACATGCCTTTGGTGTTGTTGGCAGAAGCATATTATTGTGAAATGGAAATTGAGTTGAAAAACCCCAGTGAGAAGAATTGGAGAGAGCACAGCACGTTCAGTGCCAGGTGGTGCTGCTGTGAGTGTGGATCTCCCAGGAGCCAGTCCTGGAGTCTTGCTCACTTCCAGCAGGAGCACAGATCCCTGCAGGGCTGCTGACCACACTCCTGTCCAGCTGAGCACCCTCCTGTTCTGCTGAGCACCCTCCTGTCCTGCTGAGCACTCAGCTATGCTGCTGGCCTGCAGTGGGGCATTGCCACACAGACATACAGCTTGCCCCAGAGCGCTCCACATTTAGAAGAGTGCATGAAACCTGAGAGAGAAATGGAGAGCAAGTGTTTGTTTCAGAAAGTTCTGTTCTGTTTTAAGCCACAAGGCCACACTGTAAATAAACAGTGAGGACAAGCCAAGGCCATCATTACATGAGTAAAAGTGTATAGCACTGAGTATTTCTACTCATGACCTTACATAACACCACCACCTCCCTTCAAAAACAAAAGAGTCTGAACAAACAAGAGCTCAAACACCACAGCTACTCATCCAGCAGGCCAGTGGACAATTATCTACTGCATGATAGTCCTGACTTTAATCACCAGAAGTCCCATGAATGCTGGCTATAACATTATTCCCATTCCAAAAATGTCAAGGATGTTGATCCTCCAAGTGTGGTCAGCAAATGGTCCAACAGTTTCCTATCCCCAGGACCATAAGGGATGATTCAGCAAAGCTGGTGTCTGCAATGTGACATTGCATTTTGTCTTTTCCTCTGCTTGGACAATGTCTTTCTGGGGCTTTTAGAAGAGCAGGAAAAGCATCATTCATCTTTTCTCTACACTGGTCTGAAAAGCAGGCCAGAGACTTTAGTCCAGGGCTGCCACAGAACACTCTGTGTCAGGGTTCCCTCCGAGGAGAAGCAGCCTCATGGTGATCTGATTCACAGTGACACTCCAAACCATAGTAAGCAGCAGCAACATGACTGTCCAAAGGCTGGGACATGATTTATGTCATTCAGTGCTGTCACAGGGCACATTTCCATGGCACAGACAGTACCACACCTTGCCAGTCAACTGCTTCAGTAGTTCTTGGTGAAAAAGAAAGGTCACCTTCCCCCATGGCAGGGGATGGAACTAGATGACATCTAAGGTCCCTTCCAACACAAACTGTTCTGATTCTGTGGCATTATTTCCTTATGTTCAGTGAAAGAAGAGCTCAGGAATAGCAGTCCTGCCTGCAGCTGAGTATTTCACAACCAAGCACCTCTGACACAGACACCTTCAGGCACCCTGTACTTTCCAGCTTGGTACTTTCTCTGTTCCAAATAATCTCTCCACTGAACATGCAAAAATTTATTCATCCCACAGGGATAAAGAAAGGCAGCAAACATTTCAGGAGGACATATCTTTGATTATCAGGTTCAAGGCAGACAAAATAGAACAAGAATGAGATTAGCATGGAAGAAAGGAGTTCATACAACCTGCTGTAAAGCCCTGATTGGACTGGAGAATTCTAGTTGCTCTCAAGTGAGGAAGGACTCAGAAAACATTGTAGTGTTGTATTGATAAGGCAGAACCAGTCACTGCTGCCATGCAAACTTCATGGATAATCTCAGCCACTCATGGGAAATTCCAGTTCCTGAATCACTGGAAGTCAGGCTTAGAAGCAAGTGGAAAAAACCATCTAGCAAACTGTTAAGATGGGACTGCTTTCCTACTTCCCAACACACCGAGAGAAGCTGCAGAGCCAAGCTTATTGCAGGTGCTTGACACTGAGCCTGATCATTTACCATTACTATACAACAGTATTCTCTGGCAGACGTTCTACTTTGTTTTGCCCCCACCTCCAACAAATTTCCTCTTTTCCACAAAGAACACACTATCACAAGTTTACAGGAGTGAATGATTTACATTAAACAAACAAGAACATGTCACTGAAAATCTTATCAAAAGAGCTAAAAACTGCCATGCACATGTCAGATGGTTGCATGATTTGGAGAATGAGAGATCTGCTTGAATGTTCTGGGCTTTTGACATCAGTGGTGACCTTAGAGAGAAGTCACATCCAGTTGTCAGACCACAGCAATGGTGTGTGACACACAGTCTCCTGGAACAAGCTTCAAGTCTTCACATTTGGCACACTGCTCACCTGAGCAGCCCTTGCCCAGTTCAAGGAGTGGCCAAGGGAGTGCACTTCATTCTGTTAGTCAACTGATTACTAAATCTCATTTCCAAAACCAAACAAAAACAAATGTTTCATTTTCAAATCATTATCACAAGTGTCATGGCTGTCAAACGGATTTCACTGAGCTCTCACTGTGACCATTGTGATCGAAGTAATGTGAAGGACCTTTGCAGTTGGCCTGAAGCTGAGCTCCAGGGGAGTCTGAACCTGAGCCTTGGAGCAAGATATTCAAGCCTTCAGTGATGTTTCACTGCACTCAGTATATGAGGTTTAAATCTTCTGGCTTTATTAATGCTCTCTATTAGCAACATGTAGATTGAAACTATGCTCCATATTTTTTACATTCATTCCACTCTTCCAAGGTAAGATATTTGCCAAATAGATTCATAAAATTATAGTCAATTTGAGCCGTTTTGGGTTTTTCTAATCTGAGCCTGCTGCAAGGTTCAAGCAACACAGGTCTAATGAATCCATGGCTTCTTTGGTACTATGGACTGCTGTCAGCACACAACACACACAAGCCACCAATGTCCCTGATTCACCTGAGAGGTGGCCTCCAGAGGGTAACATCGGCACATGTTGTGCACACACGTAGCCAGAGGATGGGGAACCTGCGTCTTTGTGGTTATCTTTGGTGGAAGCTGGCTCCTGCTATCACAGCCTGACACTGCCCCTCTAGAGTACAAGGTTCCTGTGTTGATACTGATGATTTCAGATTTTACCCCACATAAATGTTTGGTTTCTGAACGGATGTGGCCTCAAGATTTACAATTTTACATCAAAACAATATAAATGTGAAAGATCTCTCTGTTGGTTTTACATCACTGTTTTGTTTCATTCTTTTCAGGTTTTCATAATGAATCCTTAACACCACTATAGGAAAATGCAGCCAGATAAACAGCTGGCAGTCAGTACTAGCTGTCACAAATAAAGTACACAGAAATATTTGTAAATATATGTAAGCAGTCTTGAATAGCCAGCTCAGATCATCTGCATATCTTATATATCGGTCTCTCTTGGATAATGAAATAAACACTTTACAAAAGGTCAGTTAGCCAACCTACTAACAACCTACCAAACAAAAACCCACATAGAGAGGGCAAAAGGCAGCTAAAAGGATTAATTTTACAGGAATAGCAATCCATTTAAGTTTTTGCCTTTCCATGTGGAACCTGTTTTACTTTGTTTCACTTTGCTTTGACATTTTGGGTTCCATCCCCACAGTGTTTCTAGACTCTTTTTCTCAAAAATTTGTTCTCTATGTCAATTACAGAAAAGTTAAATGGCCCTGGGAGCTTCTAGTTGGTTCTGAAGTACTTGCAAATGAGCTTTTGCTATTGAGTCTACAAACCCAAGGATAATCCTCTCTGAACTTCATCAAATTAATCTATATTTTATCCTTTATAACATCTGAAGCACCCATATTTTCCTGAAGGAGGTGTTCTGGCTCTGGCAGGAGCTGCCCTTTCCTTACAGGGTGATTGCACACAGCATTCCCTGGAGCTCGTCACTTTCTGAAAAGAAGGCTCACATTCACCAGGCCATTTCTGATTTTTGCCTCCATTAAGATGGAGAGTAACCTTGAAAAGAGACCAATTCTTGGAAGCTTCATTTCCTGTGAATGTGCCATACACTGCAGATACAGGGTTTCTGCCCTCTCAGACTGGAATAGCAGAGTGTTTCCCAAATCTGGAAGGTCACTCATTGTAGGATACAGAAATAAACCATCAATCCAAAGCCAACTGAATGAGTGACTGAAGCTGGATTCATTGTGCAGAGGACACAGATTCACACACAACACCTGGCTCTGCCTTACTGGTCAGCTCTCACTGCCTTTATTTTCCCATCTCACACTTGATAAAGAAGAGTCAGAGCCTTTTACTCACTCGTGGCACAGGACAAGATGTAACACATCACATCACGACTGGACTGCAGTCAGAAGAACCTCTTCTGGATCTTTCCAAGCATATCAGCAGGTCAAAAGGATGTACTGCATAACCTCACCCACCACATAAAGTATGTTATTGGATTTCTTGGAGTTAATTGAATATATCTATTTTAGAAAAATATTTCTAGAACTATGTAAGTAAAAAATCTAATAAGATGCCTGGTAATTTTTTATTTAACTGTTAAATATGTTTTTCATTGCTCACTGAATGTCCGACTTCAGATCCCAATATTGATTCATATTTACAATGAGGGGCCCTAAATCAGATCTGGTCTGATTTGGGATATGTGAAATAAAGACATATCTTTTATCTTCTCTTTTAGGACACGTTAGTCCTTTTTTAGCTTGTTCTGAATTCTCAGATTTTTTTTTTTTTCAATCTAGAGCAAGAATAAGAAAGCTGATTTTATAGTACAGATACCTTTGGCTTCCAGAAAGAGTAATGAGACCAACTATCTCTTTCCTGTAGGCTCCAAAAGAGCAGTTCTATTAAGGTTATAATTTAGGCAATAACTGTCCCTTGGATTGGAACTGATAAGCTACATACAAAAGCTGTCTAGGCCATTATCAGGACTACTGAGCCAGTTGTTCTCCAGCAGACATTTTACATTTACTCCATGAACATCTCCTTTCCTAAAACTCTCTTTGAAAATTCTTATTTATGAACTGAAACAAGTGAAATTGGAATAGACAAGATTGCCAGCTGCCTTTAATTAATAATGTGATTGAACCAAATCCAGAGCATAATCTTTGCATCTGAGACAAGCAAGAGAAACAGTTTTAAAGCCACATGCCTCTTGCAACAGATAAACATTTCACTAGAAAGAGCAAAATGCTTCCTTCCTTTGTTCTAATTTCAAACCAGAGCAACACTAAAAAAAACCCACCTGGTACATAGCTCCTCCACTGAGGTCATTATGAGAGCCTGCACCTAATTTCTGACTTGAAAGGATGTCACACATGTACTCTCTAGTGAGCAGGAAACTGCGTGAATGCTCCTTGTGGTTTGGAGTTTCAGATCACACCATCGGCAAGCCAGCAAGGACATGTTGCCTTTACATTATTTGGGTTTTTTCCCAGTCAGTGGCCTATTTTCTATAACAGGGCAACTAAACAGCTTTGCAGAACTTCATCACTGCAGTCAGAGCCACCATTGCAACTCGACTTAGTAACAGCAATGGGAAGCAAAGGCCTAAAATTCAATACAATTCACCATTTACTTACATGCACCAAGTTCCGAATGTGCTTAGACAATTTTTTGTAAAGTTTATGCTGCCATTCCATCATTGCTATTGTTTAAAGCAGCCTTACCCAAGCCTGTGCATGTTGCATTTGTGCCTCTGTGTTAGTGTAGACATACCCCCAGGGTTGTTTGAATTAGGATCTCAGTCATGATTATGCTGAGTAAAGTCCAAGCACCTTGGGCAGACGTGACCTAAAACTGTGCAGTTACCCTGACACAACTTGCCCTGCTTGTAAACCCTGGATCCAGTGACAGAGCACATGGCACGGGGGGCAGCTGCAGCCCATGGCACTGGCCTGAGCAGAGACCAAGGCTAAGCCAGCCCAATATGAGTGGTTACAGTGGGAGTTTATTTTAAATAACAACCACCATCTCAGTGCTCACAAACTGGATGCTTTTGCTGGAAATAATTGCAAGCAATATATTGAGCAAGGATTACTACTCTGCATATTCTTATTTTCAGAATAAAATTTGAGAAGTACATCCCTATCCCATCTTTCCTTCTTTACTCATAACTCAGTGAAAGAACATGGACTAATCCTGCCACATGCAGCTCATTGACTCTGTCATTTATAATGCCTTCAGGAGCACCTCAGCTAAGTTGCAGTTCAGCTTTTCCCCCTGCCCCAAGTTTCATGTCCCCACATATTGCTGCAGTTGTCTTCTGAATTCTGGGCTTTCCACACCTGCTTCACACACGCAAGCCAAACCCACTTCTAGTATTCCAGTCCTCCAGGTCCTGGTCTCACCACTGCAAATTTAGGACAGTAAGTCTGTATCTCCTCAGTGGGATACTCTGAATACCCCTTCACAGTTCTATTACCAAATGAAACTCCCCCCTCATTGCACGAGCTCATGAACCACCGTCACTCTGAAATAATCAGCAGTTGAACATCCACAGAACTCCACTAAACATGGTCTTTGGCCAAATTTGGGCACGAATAGCACAGATAAAGGTACCCCAGACAGAGCTATGGTGGTTAGTCTCTCTTGGTTGTCATTGGTATCTCTATGTCAGGACAAACCAGAGCCTGCAGAAAAGGCACAGATTCATCATGTCAATAAAAATGTAAATTGATCTCAGATATGAGTCTTCAGTGGAACCTCACTCTTATATAAATTTTGGCCATACCTTGCTTCACTCTGCAATGCTGAGCACAGTAAATGTGAAGCTGCACTCTGCACAAACAGCCCTTGGTCTCTCATTCTCCCCACACCATGTCTGGGAATGCAAGTACATCCTTGTGATGGTGCAGTGAACAGGAGTCAGCAGCACATCCAGCTATCAAAAGGGGTCTTCGTGGTATTTTATTTAAGCTGGATCACTTTTTCTGATCTGATTGAAAAACCAGCACTGTGCACGTGTGTGATAGCACAAATGACAGTGATACACACAGGGCAGGGACACCCACAGGGAACACTAGGGTTGACAAACACCCAAAAGTGCTGGCAAAGGCTCTGTATCATGAAACCACATCCTCAGTGTGTTCAGGGTCAGAAAACAGTGGATATGTCCACGTTCTGTGCCAGCTGCCCCAGCTCAGCCCATGGTTAGACCTTCGGCAGTAACAATCCTTAAGAATTCTCCACCCATTCCTGTCTCACAGCTGCTTGTTTCTATCTCTGTGCTCCCCCTCTCTCCTGCTGGCACAACTGCAGGGCTTGGAACGCATCAGTGAAGAAGGCAATGAAGTGGTTACTAATTAGGGGCACCATTCCCTGAAGTGACTCTTGCAGTGGTTGGGGGCATCAGAAGGGCAGAAAAAGGAAGAGAAAACAACAGTGCTGCCAAAATGTTCATAGTCACTGTAGAGTAGTAAGGAAGCAAAAAGTAACTGAGGACAAGTTTTCAGCAGCAGCTGAGGACCACAGTCATTACAGAAAGCATTTTGCACAACAGATAGCCAAGTTCATTTTCCATTACAGACTTTTAGATCCTCCTTACAGGTGGCAGAGCACTAAAAGTACCACTAGAAGCAGAATGAAGCATAAACCAGCTTCCTGGAAAGAAACACTGATTAATATACAATCCTTATGCAAAGATCCAGATACCCTGAGTCACATCCAGCCCTGTTCTGGATTCTGAGTTCCAGGGAACTGAAATGGAGTTAATTCTCCCCTACCTGCCAGTTGCAAACTCAGCACAACTGAGGCTACGACCCCGTGACCCCTCTCTGATGCAGTCCCAGGACATGGCCATTGCCAGCCAATGACCCTGAGCTGTGGATTCAGAGGAGCTGGAGCATTCTGTAGAACATTCCTATGAATCACATAACCCCAAAAGAATGTGGTTTTACAGTCTTTTTTACCAGTGGGGGAAGAATTTGCTGGCATCAAAACTTGAACCCAGATGTTTTCATCAGGCACGATTTTGTTTTTCTTTGCATTCAATCATGACATTGAGTACTGCCTACAGTTGCATTAAATTTATGCACTTACAAACAGGCAACACTCCTTACACTTCTCATTTACTTTGCAACATGCATTTACTTAGTTCCAGCAACACAATTCGCTCTGGCACCAGCTCAGCTTAACAGTTCAAAAAGACTCAAATCTAGCTAATGGTAGATTTACAGCACAGTAATTTCTCCTGCATTTTCCCTTTATGTAAGCCCCTCTGGTGACCACATACAGAGGCATATAGATATGCCTGTACATTCAGAGGTTTCTAAACTGATTAGGTATTTAAAACTCATTAAAAATGAATTCTTGTTCTGAAATCCAGCATCTGGCCAAAGTTAAGTAGATCTGCTATACCATAAAAAGAGGCAGTCAGTGGGGTTACCCTCACAAAGTTAAACACAAACACTTTTAGTCCTGAGAGAATAAACTTTAATTTCCAAAGCACTCAGACTAATAATAAGCTTCCATAGAAAGTCTTCTCAGAAACCCTCAGTAAGTAAGCATAAACCAACCTGCTGAAAGACATTTAATGACCAAACCAAGTTAATTCACAAGCGCTGGGGAAAATATATGCAAATATTTCATAGTTTTGGTTCTGCTAATAAAAAGTCAGGAAAAATCTGTGATATCTAAATATTATTTTAATCAGTTTTTCTCACAGAAAGGCAGAAAATGGAGGAGAATTTAATGTGCCTCTAAGAAACAAACTCAATGAAGAAAGCCAACTGCAGGAAGCTGCTGAACCTCCTGGAGAAAGCAAAGTTTACCCTCTGAAAGTTCTATCATAAGCACAAGGTCACAGCGTATGTTGGCACTGCAGTAAGACCTTATGTTGCAGTTTTCCTGCACTTTGTGAAACATTAAACAGACCCTCAGAGAGAGATCAGCTGAAAAATGAGTCCTTACTGAAGAGCATGAAGACTAATGGGAGCTGGATGCATCATTCACTTCCCCATCTCTCGCTGCGTCTGTCCTGGCGGGTCATGTGGTGCAACAGAACCCTGGCAGTGAGTGGGACCATTCACCAGGAATGGCTGGAATGGAGAACCCTGAGCCACACCACATGTGCCAGGAGCACCCCTGGGACTAACTTCGGTGTCTCCTCACAGACACAACTCCCAGTTACAGCCAGGGTTGTCCCCTGTGCGCCTGGAGCACATCAGTCACGTTTCATCTGGAGGAGATGCAGCCCATGCACTGTAAGACACCCCTCAACACCAGCCAGGCTGTCCGAGGCAAGGGCTGGGAGATCCACCCAAAGGCTGACTGCTCACCCGGTGCACAACACCAGTGTATGTGCAGCCTCCTTGTTTTCCAAACACAGAACAGTTAAACCTGTGAAGAACAGAAGCCACCTAAGATCTGGAAGTAAAGCACCTGACCACAATTATATATGGGAACAAGAAACTCACACACATCTGCACAGTTAATTAAAATAAAATGGATATGAATTGTGCCTGTAGTTTTCACATACCCTTTCCAACATGTATTTTCTATGAAAAGGATTCTTTTAAGTGGGTACTTATCCACAGACTAACTGCCCCTCCTTGAACATTTCACATACATTGCCCAGCAGCAAGATAATAGTTGGAAAATAAACCACATAACTGGAACAGACAATAATGTGAGTCAATAGAGTGATGAGGTAGAAAATAAATAATTTTCAAATGTGGTAATGTACCCATCTTTAGTTTGAATTATCCATCTGGACTTTGCATATGTATGACCCCAATTTTAAATAAATTGTGAAGGATGTTATGGAGCAGGTAACCATTGCACCAGTATTTCATGACACTGTGTGGAGGATGTAACAGATCTAAATGCAGCAGTGTTTGTGCAGTGATGCTAACACACCTTCTATTCTTAAAAATCCTGAGAATGTATAAATTGATCTGATGGCTTCCTCAAGCTAGTTGCAACTAGTCTTTCATGAGAGAAAAATAGACCTTAATAAATCTGGTGTTTATGCAGAAAATAACTTGCCTATTATTCAAGTTATACCCTGGCTGATTCCAGAACTGGTCTGTGCTTGTGCTAAATGCTCTGAGAGCTAATAAAAACCGTCTTGGATTAGAAATAGGACTCTTTATTCAGCATTCCAAATGGAAACACTGAGATGCCTGAACAGTTCATTTAGCATTTTGATTTCATTCAAAAACATTGTTTCCATTTCATGCATTTATGAACTGGCAGAAACCTCCATCCCACGGTCACACAATAGCATTTTCATTGCTGTTTCAGCCATGCCTGCAAAAATGATGTCATAAATGCAAATATTCTCAATACAAAGTGGAAATGGAAGCTTCGTTATTTGGGGTGTGCTCAGCTGCATCATGACCTGCTCCCCACCATGCCGGGATGCCTGACGTACTCCATGCAGTTGGTAGAGAGCTAAGGCAGTTTTCTTGAACTTAGTCTAGAACTACATTTTAATTTTGCATAAATGCAACTGTCTAGCAGTGTTTATGTCATCTTTTTTATCTTAATTCAGCATTACTCATGCAGACACTGAACACTGGTGCACTGAAAGCCTTTGCCATGTGTTTTAAAATCACCCTGTACTCGGGGCTCAGTTAAATCTCCCTAACACAGCACTCTGCTCATTATCACCCTACTCCTCAAACATTCCCTCCCTCGGAGCCCCCGCCCTTTGCTATCTTCCCACACGGCACACACCTGCAGAACTCCTAAGAAAAGCAAAGCAAACAGCCCCAGTGCACCGTGGCTGCACTCCCAGGGTACAGCATGTGCAGCACTCAGAGCTGACAGCTGACAGGACCTGTTTTGGACACATTTGCTGATAAGGATGAATGAGTTTGTGCATTTCCTCAAAACCTCCACGTCCCATTAATAGGCACCTGAGAGGAGTGGCTGGTCTGGCAATAATCCTGACACCCCACTCCTCTGCTCAGCTTCTCCAAGTACATATTCCAGAAAGCCCTGTAGTTATCCCACCTAGAGCAGAGAAATGCTCTGCTTGGATACCTTCAGTGCATTTTCTGGCTTAACACAGAGTTAAGCACCACCTGCCACCAGAAGGCTTTGGGAGGTTGTGACACATTTCAGGCATGTGGTTTAATCTATAAAGGTCTCATGTATATAGAAAATCAGTTCATATTTTCAATGACTTTAGGGGCTGACATTTTGTGTTGTCATGACATAATTGCTATTAAAAGGTATAAGTTTGAATGGCAATTCTTTCTTTTTTGTCTTCTATATCACCTTAGCCCTTCACATCAGAGGAACTTTGAGCTCAGAGGAATCAGAAACTTCCAAAAGTGAGATGTAAGCAGAGTTTGAAAATGGTATTCAACAACACCAGCATGAAAAACCTACACGTAAAAACACCTCTTTTTCCATGTGATGGTTTTCCATTACAATTCCTGTCTGTTGACATATTACTACACTGATGTGAAATTTGTATCACTGGAGATAAGTCTGTAGTACAAAAAAAACCTAAAAATGGAGCAACTCCTAAAAAACAGAGAAGGTGGTGGGCAGCGATAAAGTACCTCATTGGGTGGCAGACTCAAAGACATGAGGTCTACAAAGTGCCATTTTTGTCTTTGATCTTCCTGTGTATCCAACCCAGAACAGGAATAATGAACATAAATAGCGAAAGGATACATCAAATCTGCCAAGAGAAACATAAGACAGAAATAGTTTACCCAAAATCACTCAGGAACTAAGTGGCAGAGGAATAACCCGGACATTTTTCACATCACAAGTTGGTGACACAAATACATCAAGCATTGAAGATCAAACTCTGAATATTAATCTGAATTCTGAAATTCCACTCTTTGAAGATTTTTAAATTCATACTGATATTGTTATTATTAGAATTCTTCTGTGTATAATAGCTAAGGAATGAGAAGTATGTGGTAATACAAACCTCAGCTTTGATCAAAGGGCCAGATTACCATGTAAATTTGTGTGTCCCATTTACATCCTCTGTTATTCAAAGCATGATACTGAAATGGGAGGGACCTGCTATACTAAGATAAAGACTTTTAGGATATAAAGACCCTTTCCACATCCAGGCGTTGGTACATCTCCAACACCTTTTCCATTAACTGTAATGGGTTGAATTCTGTTTTGTTTTTACAATGGATTTTTATCCAAATAAGGGCTCCCTAATGCCTGCCCAGGTGTGAGGGTGCTCTGGCCTGGGACCAGCTTGTCCTCAGAGGGGCCTGGGGAGTCTCCACTCAGCTGGACACAATCCTGAGCAAACTGCTCTACCTTGGTCCTGCTCCAAGCTGGGGACTTAGACTAGATGACCTCCAGATGTCCCTTCCAGCCACAAATACTCTGGGATTCTGGGATTCTTTCATTTAAAAAAATCCCAAACTCCTAACCAAGCCACTTCTGCTGATTTTACAGCAATTAAGTAATATTTACTGAAAGTGTGCAGAAGATTGGGAAACCACAAACATTAAACAAATACATAAATTTTTCACTGTAAGCAGACTTGTGATGTTATAGGAGATTTCAGTTTGTGCAGATTGTAGGGTTTCAGGTACCTATCCCCTCAATCAGGCCTGGCTTTTCCAGATTTCAGGTACTTATCCCTTCAATCAAATGCAGCTCTTCCAGAGACACATTTTTGATTGGACACAGTTTTGTAATAATTGTCCTTGTCCACTTCAGTTGTGCTAATCCTCAGGGTCCCTTCAAACAGGCTCAGCCTTTATCCAAGAGGGACATTGACCAACATAATTTTTAAACCAATACATGCTTTTTTTACATCCCTGAAGTTACAAGCACGTACCCGCCCACAGCACAAAGCTTACAGGGGCTCACCTATTAACTGAGCTGACTTTCTCAACATTCCTTACGCTTTATATACACAGAGCTGCAAAGTTGTCAGATTGTTTTTTCACATTCATAATTAAAATAATCAGTGCAGTCCTTGATAAAGCAAATTCATCAAATAAACAAAGAATTGCCTTTTCAGTTTCAGCTTGCTTGGGACAAACCTCAATATGCAGAGTTTGACTTCTGCAGCAGCAGGAGGAGGCATAAGACATACAGGCAGACATACGTCCTGCCAAAGACAGGAATTGTTCTGTATCTCATTTGTCATCTCATTAGCCATGACATTTACATTTTTCAGTAGAGGCTTTTAAAGCAGGACACAGATAATTAAGTGCTTTGGCTTCTCCTAGGACCTGCCCAGTTAATTTTTGTACAGTTTGTTTGAGCACATAAGTATGTGAGGTTCATGTGGTGATAAGAAATGAATGTTATGCTGAATGTTCAAGGAGGGAAAGAATTCTAGTTTGGGTGAGAGAAGGTGAAACCAGGACGCAGTGACAGAATTCAGGGTGGAGAAAGTAAATTGCTTCTGATGTGTCTTCTTGGGCTCCAGGTGGGTCCTCTCAGGTCATGGGGACACTGGGATCCAGCCCACTTAACTGTACTGCTGTAGAATCCCAGCATCCCTGGGAGACTAGGTGAAATGATGGCTAATCCTGATGTGAGGGTGACTAAAGATAGGATTCTGACAAAAGGCTTCTATAGAATAGTTTGTCAATCTGAACAAATCCAAAGCTCTGCCTCTTTACATTAAGGCCCCCTGGCACCATTTAATTTCTGTAGAAGCTTTCCTTGTAGCATAAATGAATTGCTTCTTTTTACACTGTGGTGACACACGAAAGGGAATCTTCCTGGATGATGCTGTTGTAGGAAATTCAGCCCTCTTTGAAATGAGTTGCTGAGTGAAGTCTAATCTCTCTCTCCAGGACTTCCTCTAGTGCTGATTACCTTACCTGTTGTACTACATAAGATCCAACTGGCTTACAAGTCACACCACAGCGTATTCACCAAGCAGCCATCAATGAAAACTAGCATAAAACACCTTATATTTTGAATGTGCCATCCTTAACTTCCATGGGCACTTCGCTAATTTTATAAGATATGTATTTGGAAAATGGAAATAATGGTTCATGCCCACACTTGTAAAGACTTAGTCATAGTGAAGGTGAGCAGCAAAACAAAAAATAACACCAAGATTATCTTTTACAAATACAAATGATGAGACAGTGTAGAGTTAAGGAAATCTCAATCTCTCTTGAAACATGTTGCAAACACTTGTATTTCTTCCTTTCCCAGCTCTGCATTCTCTGAAGAACATCATAATTTATTGTCTCAAGCCGTATTTGGTATTTAGTGCCTGGAGAAGCTTGTGAAAAAAGATCTGTTTGTTACACAAAAATGAAAACATGTTGTGGTTTCACCTCAATTTCTTTCCTTCTCCCCCACTTCTAAAGAGAGGAGACAATTTTAAGAAGCAGGAAAAGTAAACAAATAAGATAGAAAAAATATACAAACACAAACAAAGACAGCTCATAAGTTAGGAAAAAACTGGAACTTGTGCCTGGGGTAAAGCATGTAAAAAGTGGTGATTTATTCAAGGGCAGAATTTTGGCATTTTTCTTTAGCTTCAAGTAAATAAATAAGACAAAGAAAAGTCTTTTCATTTGATTGTTGTGCAGTGCCTGGGGCTATGTACATTGGACACTGTTTGTAACTGTTTTCATTTAGGGATGAGTGAAGTGGTTCAATTAAAACATGAGCGGTTCTGAACCTTTGCTGAGAATAGAACAGAATATTTCTGGGAAGGTTAAAGGAAGTCCAGCAAATTGTCATTATTCACCTCTTTGTACTCGTGCTGTCACACTGCCTGGATTCAGAAGTGCCACCATATAAGCCAGTCCTATTCTATTATGCGTCATTCTGCTGATCAAACCAGTTTGAATTGGTTGGGCTAGCAGCATGGAAATTGGGGGAACTAACCCAAATAAAATATGAAGTTTTGAGGTCCACCCATTACAAAATTCTCACACCCACTACTGTGACCTTTACTCCTGTGAGAAAAATAGGAGCTGTTGCAATTTCTAAAGAGAGGAGTGCTGGAGCATTAAAGCCTGAGGCTGGTTGTGCCCCAGGGCCTCTGTGGAGGTGAGAGGTGTGAAGGGGTGCACGAGAAGTGCTTGGAGAAGCCCATAAGGTAGAATGAAAGCAATAGAACAGCACTTGGCTGGTGAGAGCTGGTTTCCTCTGGAAGGGGAGGTATGTTCTATTCCATTTCCCTGCGCTGCTGCAGCACGAGGTCCTGGTGCTGCCACGCTTACACCAAACTGCTTTGGCTCCACAGCTCATCAGTATTTCTTGCCCAGAAAGGCCTCTCATTGGAAGCATAAGCAAGTGCCACCTCACTGCTCTGAAGCCAAGTATGTGTGTGAGGCAGGCACTGGTTTCCTCAGAAAAGGGTGGAAGCCACTGCTCCTGCTCCTGTTGTACCTATTTCATAGGGGAGGTAAGCACTGGCCTGGGCTGTTTGCTCCTTCAGTCTTTGCTCTGAACCCAGTTCTGCACTAAACTTTGCTTATTTTAAAGGTCAAGTTACACCCACAAGTGCTGGAGGTGACCTGTGATGGCAAAGGGATATGCAAGGCTCACAACCAGATACTCATGCTGTGTCAAGAAAGTAAAAAAATTCATGTCAGTCCTTAATAATTTCCAAAACAAAATGCAGAAGAAAATGGTATCACCTCCTGCTTGAGGGACTGGGTGTCATTATTATTCTCTTCATTATTGTGTTTTAATCATCCAACTTAGAAAAAAAAAGGATCACAAAATATCTTCTTCCTCCAGTGCCCAAACACGACTAATCAGATGGATGTTGTAGAGCACAACCATAGGTTTTAGAGGCTTCTATTTAAACTCAGACCTTTCCATTGCTGCAAAAGCTTATGCCTGCCTTTAATACAAATAATCCCCCTGATTTCCAAAGCTTGGCCCAAGTGAGAGGCAAAGACATATGTAAATATGCATTAGGGCTTTAATTAGTGAATTTAGTCACTTATGCGGAACAATGATTTTTATGTATCTTTGGATTTATCTGGCATGAAAAACATATTTTTCACTTTACACAATACTCAGGAAGTCATGCTTTCACTGAGATGCAATAATCCTTTGACAGAAAATGTAAACACATCCAAGAATCCAGGTATTTTTCTACAACAGGGTATTGTGCATCTTTTGGATGCCAAAATAGTTATCACTGGTATAATTACTTCCTACCAAGTGGAAGATTTAAAAGGGTGCCTTTATATTCATGCAAGAGCAGCAGCAATTAGCAAAATTCACTTTAAAGTAGATTTTAATCTGGACTATAGTAACTTTTAACTATGAAACATGAAAACATTTATTACAATACTCTGAGTGCACAGATTCCTTAGCCTAGTGCTCTTCTCTACTGTGTCTTACAAAAGACCCTCAAGTACTACTAGACAGCCCTTAATTCAACTGTTCCTGGGTTTGCACATCAGAAGGGCTCAGCTGGGATGTTATGCCACATCCTTCATCCATGTCTCTTCCATATGTGGATTCCCTGACTCTTTATAAATTCAAGAGCATGCCCTGTTCTCCTGCCACACCTGTGCAGTAGCTGACTTTGGTGGATGCTCTAAACATTGCATTCACTCTTCCTGTACAAGCAGCAGTTGAAGAATTCTGGGGAACGGAACTGAGGGCGAGCAGATACAGTATTGTCATACAAAGGTTATTCCTTACATGTTAAGTTAGGCATTAAAAAGGACATAGAAACTCATTGCAGTAACTAAAACTTCATACAATAGATGTTGATGAATTCTAATTTGAATTGTAATTTTGATCCCTTGGTTTTGCAAATGTACAGATAACAGAAGTGGGTTGCCATGCACAGTAAAGAATATTATTTTTAAAAGAAATGTATAATACATGAGCTCACAGGAATATTTATAATTTGGAATTTGTGGTCTGTTTCAGTTTCTGAACACTAGATAGTAACTATCTAGATATTTAGAATTTAGCAGCCACTATGCATTGAATCACATCTTCCTTCCTTCTTAGTTCTCCTGATTATAACCAGTTCTGAACTTGAAGTTTATCACAACATTTCTCCTGAGTTGCTGTGCATATTGTGAATCCTCTCTGAAACTCCTTGTAGTTCCATTAAGAAACACTGATAAATGTACATTAGGCAGCTGACTGAATATGACATGAAGATTCCTGGCTCCAAAAGAGGCAACTACAATATGAATTGAGAAGTCCTTTCATTCATTCACTGCTTCCCAGCAGCATTTCTTGGCCTGGAGCCAGACACCATTTGGCGTCACGGCTCTAACCAGGAACATAATGTGCTGGCACTGGGACAAAAGTTTTACTATGGAAAAACACAGCAACAAGCAGAAACTTATCACAGGAGCTGGGAAGAGTTAAGGGAATGAGGGTGAGGGCAAAGCAGCAGAAAAGTAAATTAACTATGTCAGGCCTAATATTTTGGTTTTGCTTTTCTGCACAGCACCTTCTTAAGTTACCACTCCAAAGTGTCAATCTTGCTAACACTAACAGCATACAGTGAGATGGCCTTAAACACTTAGTACTTCCCCTTCTACTCTTTGCAGCACTTGCTGAAGTACTACAAAACATCTGTTCTTTCTTGCCTTTTTACTTTAAATTATTTGAAGCAAGATACTCCAGAGATATTTTTGTCTGTAATAAATAGTTTTGTACTAAAAAAAACCCTGTTCTGTTGGAGTTTAATATGAAGCAGGTCTTTAAGTAGAGACTGAACACCCAGAAAGTGGTTTAAGGACAGAAAGACTATCTTGCAAGTCTCATCATAACCACAATTAAGGTGTTAGGTAAAAAATAAAAAGACCAACAAGTTTCCAAAATACTACTAAGCACATGAATACTAGGAAATATCTGAATAGCAACAACTAGAAGGGGTGTTGCTGATATGAATTTAGAATGCCAGACTGACAACCACCAAACTGTGAAGGATGGCACACCTGGATCTGGAGGGGCTGCTGAGAGCTCTCAGACCCTTCCACGGGATTACACAGGATGGACAATTAGCTGAGCAGTCCCAAAGACTGCTGAGATGGCAAAGTGGAACTGGACCCTTCAGGAGAATTTTAGTAGCACCAAAGTCTTAACTGCAAGATTCTTTAGAGAGTTTCAGTCACTGATACCCAGAGTTGTACCATTCCAGCCATTGACTTGTACAGGTTTATCACAGAAATTTCCTAAACTCTCTATAAATCTTACTACAGTGTAATGTGGGATTAATTTTGGGAAAAAATATATGCCAGTTATTTAAAAATTAATCTTCAAGAAGATCTTTTGAAGACACCCATCTCCTCCCTGTTCACTTGCGTTCCTGGGCTCTTCACAGAAAAAGTTGACTTTCATTTACACTGGAATTTGAGGTCCTCAGCAAACACCACCAGACTCTGTATTTCAGTGCCTCTTCAAGGACTGTTCCTGTTCACTTCGAACAGGAAGGACATCTTGGGAAATGAACTGTGCACTTCCTTCCATGGTTTGAAGCTAAACTAGAATCATGGGCAGCATGACATGTACATTCCAGAGGCCAATGTCACCAATTTCTTTCGGTCTAGGTCATGACCATCACACTCACAGCATTAGTAACTGGAGTGTCCAAATTCCTGTTCAAGTGAATATACCCAGTCCTTAGGGATATATGAAGTGGAAAAAGTTCACAAACATTGTGTTTTGTTGAAATCTGGAACTACTTAGGCTGAAATGAAACAAGTCTGGACAATAGCATACGCATGTGGCATGGAAAAAACACCCTGCTCCAAGTCCAGATATCTGTTCCATGAAGAGCTTCAGCTGGGGTGCCAGTGCCTAATCCTATCTTAGCTATCTCCTTATCCCTGTACCCTGCTAATTAGCAGTAACAATATAGGCATATTCATTTATGCCATCTGATAGACTGCAGACTGCTAAAACACCATTGCTGTCTTAGGACAGTGTCTATAGTGAGCTAAGAACTGCACCTACCCACATCTACACATGGATTAACTAAAGTGAAGAAAGAGTAAATTTTTGGCAAGTCTCATTATCACTGACAAATATACTGGGGCTTCAGGAATGTTAGTTTGAGTTCAAACCCCACAAACCCAGCTGGGCACTCTTGCTGCACCTAAGGTTCAGTACATGTCAGAAGGCATGTCAGACCATGTCAAAGGCACTCTGGTGTTGTAGGTTTGCACCTTCTCTGAGCACAGGCAAAGAGAAAACAACCCCATGGAGCAGCCAGCAGGTGAGCTCTGCCAGTGCTCAGCTGTGCAGCATCACAGGGCCTCGCTCCTCTGGTGTTCTCCCCTGGTTACCACACAGCTGGTCACATAGTGGAAAAAAACACTTCCTATCAATTTTACATTATTTCATAATGACAACGTTAAAGGTAATTGGGAAACACAATTTCCTAATCTCATAACATTTAAACCATAATTGTAACATTATTTTTCCATCCCCTTTGTAAGTCATTCTTACTGACTTCTCTTAGTTGGAACAATAAAGAGTATTTTCAAAGTAGCCACAGATCTATCTCTTACATTGTAATAGATACTTTGCTGGCTTCACATCTCAGTGAGCCACTTCTGTTTGACCAAAGCTTCATTACTGAGCATTTACCACATGGTGGTCAACAGCAACTGTCTTCATACTGACATATCCATCCTTCTCCCCTGCCAGGCTTTGCATTGACATAAACTGCTTCACAAGAGTATAAAAAAATAAATTAATAATTCACTAAGTTTAACCAGTTCAACATTTTCCACTATTTTCTGGACTTTTAAGCTCTAAGGCAAAATGCTGATCTCACCTCAACTGGAATCTGTCTGCCAGCAGTTTAGATCTTCTCTAATCCCTAAAAAACTGCTCTATTGCAAGAACAATTAGTTGGATGCTGCTTGTGAAATCATTAATTTGACAAGTTCTGTGATATTTTGAATAACTTATTTAATGGATTTCCTCTTGTTCATTATTTACTTGGGATCAATGGCTATGTGCAGAATGTGCAAACCTAAACACAAACAAGCCCCAACATCTCATTGTCCAAACACACATTTTCTGGTTTTGGGTGTACACAGCCCCACCTATTCTAAGCAAGGATACAGTGCCAGAATCCCAAGCCATTAGGTGGGTCACGCATTCCATGGCATTGTTCATCTGGGTAACACATGCAAGACAAGCAGGATATGCACATATCCCAAAGAGGAAGAGTGAAACCAAGACACACAGTAAGATTATACAAAGGCTAAAAGCTATTGTATTTCACTACTACTGAAACTACTTATGGCCAGACAGGAATAAATATCTGAGGAAAATCCTGAAGGATAAACATTTAGCTGTGTTCCAGACTGAAACAAACTGTAGACCTTCCTCCAAGTCTTTTCTCAGAGAATATGATCACATAACCCTTGTACAGGCAGACAAATTTCAAACAGCCATGTCTTTAAGATACTTCTTTAAGAGACTTCTCAATTATCCAAAATGGGAGAGTCTCTTACTTTGTCTAGAAATTCCATCTGGAGCTCAGAAATTTTTTGTAAAAAGTACAACATGTCCACAAGTGTTTTCTAACACGACAGCACTTTTAGATAGAAAACAGCATTTTTGGACAAAGAATGCTTTGCTAAAACATTCTTAACCAGTACTCTGACACTGCTTTTCCAAGCTTAGCTATATATTTCTATTTCAGATGAGGAAACTAAACTTGAACTACAGACTTTTGTGATTCACTGAAATGTTGCAGGGTGGAATGTCTCTCATCTTCACACTGCTCCACTGAAAACCACTGCCATTTTCTGTGAAGACACTGCCTTCTGCAGCCCTTAAAACTATGCTCTGGCAGCAGAGATTTTTCACCTCATAAAACAAGATGCTCTAATATTTGAAAATGCTTTGCTGTAGCAAATATGAAGTCCCTTGTTCCATTTTAAAGTTCCTTGTAAAAAAACCCAAACAACAACAACAAAAGTTAAAATGACCCTGAAACCAACTGTAAAATAGTCACCCTAAAATTTTATTTTAGAAGTGAATATTTGATGTGATTTTTGCTCTGAAAGCCAGGCAGTCATACAAAGACATTTTAAAAGGAACTTTGTTTGTTTGCCCCACTTCTGGTCTTCTTGACAGTCCTATTGGAATGAATTAATTACTGCTGTAAGAAAATAATTGTCAAAGTCTCCTAACCTCAGTTTCATTTTCATCAAAATCAGCAGCCAACAGCCAAAAATGGGAGGACATTATGGGGGCAAAGAATCAGAAATACTGAATTTATTGTCAAGAAGGGAGGCAGAAATTCCTACTTGAAGCCTGTACATGATCAACTCAAGAGCCAAGCAGGAAGCATCTGTCCTTACTTAATGCGCTGGCAGCACAAGTGGCAGAATCCTTGGAACATGGCTCAAGGCACTCAGCTCTGAATGCCCACCTTTTCCTACTTAATGCATAGGTAGCTAAAGCTGAGCATGTATTTGGAATTTGAGACGTGCCTGCAGTTGGGGAATCCCAATGGTCTTCAATTCCATCATGTAACAGCACAAACTGATAGAAATAAAGAGGAACTACTCACCTTTAAGTACTAAAAAAACCCTCTATAGTCAAAGAAAGCAAGAATATTTATAAAATATTGGTAAACAATACCATGAAAAAAGGCCTTAATAGGGTTTATACTGAATGCCTGCATCTTAGCAGCAGCTTCTGATTGTCAGAACCCGGACAGGAAGGCAGGGCCCAGGGGAGTTCTGCTGCACCCCACGGCTGTTGGCCAGAGCTGCCTCGTAACACACCTGCACCGACACACTGCACCTTGTCCCTCTGCCCTCCCACCAGCGCTGGGACACACCTGCTCAAACCTCTCAGATCAGGGGCTTTGGAGATGTTATCCCAGCTAGAGACATGCACAACCTCCTCCGTGCATTACACAGTCAGTTTGAGAGCCTCACCTACACCTGTGCCTGCCCAAAATGTTTGAAAGTGTCACGAGATACTTTGGCTTGCTGAAGATGGAAAGTGAAACAACGAGCGGTGCCCAACGTGTCTGTGTGCCTGCCTGTGCTGATGCAAGGTTCACTTCTGCTACAGTGCACATCTAAAACAAGCCATCTTACACAAGATCATTCAGACCTACCTGAGAGAAATTATCCTGCTGGGACAAGATCCCCCATGGATAAAGGTGGCTTGTGGGTTTTTTAAGGACTTTGGATACATATTAGTTTAGGTTGTCACACAGACCTGCTCCCTGCGAGGCCACTGTGACCCACTCCTATTGATCTACATGCAGATAGGAGCAAAATGTTGACATTTTGTAAGTGTTTCATGTTTTCACAGACAGTATTTTTCATAGGAAACAGAAAAAATTGGAGGCACAGAGCAAATAACTAATCTCTCAACCATCAGATAAATATGGATGACAGCAACATCAATGTACCTCTTCTCAGATGACGAGACAGGAGGAAAGTTCACAAAGTGTTCCTGAAACCCCAAAGATTTTGCTGTGTCTGGACCAGCATGAAAGTGCACACTGTGAGGGTTTTGGTTTAATTTTATTTTTTAGGTGACTTTTTTTTTGTTTGTTTGTTTGGGGTTTTTTTGTATTTTAAAATGCTAACAGACAAATATCTGAAAATTCAGTTTCTGTTTTATACATGTCAGAAGGCATTTTTTCAGGCCTTGTAGAGTCAGATAAATGACACAGCTGTTCTCTAATTCATACTGACTATTGTTTCACCTACCTGGCAGGTCAGAGAGAACTCTGGCCCCTGGACACACACCAGCAGCTCTCCACCACCACAATTATGTATTGTGCAATGTCATTGTCATTTGAGAAAACACTGTATACTTTCAAGAGGATTTCAGAAGAGTCAATGTAGCATAAATCATTCCCTTCCCAATCCCACCACCCTGTCTATTCTCCACCCCAATTCCTCCTCCTGCACACGTACAACTTCTCCCTTCTGTTTATTTTTGGTTTAAACACTCTCAGCAAAAATTGACTTTGGCTGCTCTTCCTGAACTCTGAAGTGTTTGAGTAGATAAGATTCAGATAATATGTTAGAAGAAAGTTTCATAGGTCCCTCTTCACCTGGCAGGTGGTCACCAAGGCCAACCATGCACTGAGGTTTCTTTCCTCTGCAGCAGGATTTTTCTGGCTTGTCCCCTTCTCAAACTGGGACAGATTTGAATTTTCACTGCATATGACTTGGAAAAAATGTTTCAGCTGAACCACAATTGTTTATATCCAGTGCTGGGTAAATACAATGTGTAAATCTCCCTACTGTCATTCCAAATGTGGTGGTAGTTTCTCAAGCAGTTTTATTGAGCCCTTCTTTGACTAAGCAAAAAGGAATTGAACTGAGCTCCTCTTCCTTTATGGTAAATAAATAAAGAGTGATAAAACTCTAACACTGTAAAAGTACTAAGATATTCCTCCAGAAATAACTCTTCTTTAGAGAACAACATGAAAATAGTCATACTTGTTTCAAGGAAATACTGGTTTAAATGGATGAATTCTTATTTTCCTATCATTATCTTTTTTACTTAGAGGCTTACCTGAAACTAGAAGGCTTTTGTTCTACTCCTAGATAAAAATAAATTCAGACCACTCTTTTCATATAAGGCATTTGCTGTCACTACAGTGATCTTACTTATGGCTAGCATGGATTTTGCCATAAATATTAAGCTCAACATTGAGCTGTGTTCAGTAGAGTTTGTCTGTCCTTGTCAGGGCCATTACCAGGTCTGTTGTGTCACCAGGAGATCGCACATGGATGCAGCTCCAAGCATCATCATCATCACAATAATTTAGAACACAGTTTATTGTTGATCACTGAAACTATCAACTTAGCTGTGGTGTTTCAGGAGTCTTTAGGGGCAATTCTGGCTTCTGTTCTCTTCCTGCCCCAGCATCAACATGTTCTGTTCTTACAGAAAAATTGTTTATGTGCCACGTGGGTCACTATACTGGAGACCTGATCTTGCTTAAATCTAATCCAGAAGAAAACCCATTTTGTTTTACGGTGGGGTTTTTGTTGTCGAAAACAACAGCTCCATTTCCAAGTGCAGCTGCCTAAATACTTGGGCTGACACAACTGCAGGGGTGGGATAGCACAGAGACCAGCAGCAGGCGGCAAGGCAGGTGAGGCTCAGTCAATATTGCTGCCACACACTTTGCCTTGGGATACACAGCCTCAAGTCCAGTCAGCAGTTCACATTTATAATCCACTTTGCTCCAAGCTAAGTGTACTGACAGCAAGGAACTCAGGACAGACTGCAAAACCCTCTGGGAAACCCAGGAAAATTTGCAACTGTCCTGCTTGCACTAACTGCCATGCCATGATCATAGTGACACCAAGGACAGAACTGTCTCAATATTGAACCAATAGTGGATCAATAACTCTAAATTAAACTAATACTTCATTGCATATGTAAAAACATCAGTCACAACTTAGAATGAACCCTTGGACACTTGTGTCTTCAACTTGAGGGACAAAATATTTATGCTTGCCAGACTGCAGGTCTGCAGATTTAAGCACTCACCATTTTGCAACCTCAGGAGGCAGAGGAGAAGGCAATTCCAAACTCAGGTGTGCATTATCTGCTGTAAGAAAAAAGGATCATTTAAAGAAAGGGTTGCTGAAAACATTCATTAATCTAAAACATCACATGATGCATAAACCAGTGAGTGAAAGCCTTGGGGTAAAATACCCTATAATCACAAACGTCCCCACATCATTTCTGACAGGAGAGAGTACATAACACCTGAGTCCCATGTGATAGAATCATCTGCATTTGGAGATCTTTATTTAGAAAACTAAGCAATCTGGCAAGATTTCAACACAGACTTCCTAAAATCTAATGCTGTAAAACAAAAGCCAGCTCTGCAAGTGTAATTTTACTTAATTATCTCATTAGCCATTGGAAAAAAAAAAAAAAAAAAGGTCTTCCTATTAGTTGCTGTTTGACCTAAAGTTCTTTGAAGAGCAAAATTCAGGCTGTGACTACAATGAGTAGGCAGAACTGGAGTGCCATCCAACGGTGAGACAGTCTTTAGCAGCTTTGACTTAAATATTTCTCCCTCTACCTGCTCCTGCCATTGTGACATTAAACACATCCTGCAAAGTCATGAACACTGAAGAAGATCCACCAGCAGAAGGTGCAGAGGCACTCACATATATTGCACACTCCCCCTGAGGCATGTCTTGGCACACAATCACCCACGGCTGAAATGGTCATGCACAGGTAAACTGGTACATCCTTTCCTTCCTTCCTTTGCACACACAATTCCAACAGATGATTTCTTCGTGTTAGTTGAGTGTCAACTGATGTACTTTGCAAACCAAACCAACCAAGAAAAAAACAAAACCAAAAAAGTTCTTCCTCTCTGTTAACAGAGGCAGCAAGCAGGGTTGGGTATCCTGGTCCTGCTAACAGCATCCAGGTTAGCCCATCTCATCCCATCACAGCACTAACAGCAACAGGACAAGGCTGAGAGCTGACAGAGCAGTGTGTCCTGAGGAGTCACATACCCTGCCACTCCACAGAGGGGAGTTTGTCTATCTGTGACTTTCTTTATTGAGAGGAACTATGGAGGATGAAGAGAGGATACAAAATGTATGCCTGAGTTGTGACAAACACCTGTCTTTTTTATGAGGTGGAAATAAGTAACAAGATCTGACCCTTTTCTTTGAATTCTCATTTTCTTTTCCAGTGTCAGGTTGTAATGGGCAATTTGACAACTAAAACCTCTGAATCAGACTATACTGGGATGAAAAAAGCAATGTACCTCAGGTTACACAGGCTGGAATTATTTTGGGGAGGGACTGCCTTCCTCTGTAAAGCACAAGAAGGGTTGTGTCCTGAGACCACAGAACGCTTTCATTTACCTAATCCTCCATTACTATAAGGATCTAAGTCACCAGTAATACTTTAAATCTCTTCTGGTTGTTTTTTTCATGCAATGCTTTCCAGATTTTGCAACTTTTAATATTTTGAAAGGCAGATCATAAATTCCACAGAGGCTGTTAGGAAATGCTATGCTTCTGTGCATCTGCGTGGAGGCACAATCTGAGCACTAAATGTCTATTAAAGGATTGAACACATTTGTAGGGCACAAGTGTCTGGTTCAAGTGGCCTTTTTCACTCCATATTCTTGACTGGAATATATGTAAGACCTTCAATTCTACTGGGACAGGCACCCAAAAGCATAGAGCCTGTCAAGCCCCAGCCAGCACTAGGGTAAACAGGTATTTCCCCCTTTGGCTTCAGCTGGAATTCTAAATCCAAAGGCTAATCTACCCCATTTTCATGGCAAGTCAGGACTGGAAATGTCATGAAAACAGACCTCAGAACAATTCCAATCCAGACAGTCCTATTACCTATGCTATTCTAGCCCAATCATCACTAAATTGTATTGTAAGATTTTTTCCATTTGTGCTGCTTTTTAGTAAGAAGGAAATAGCTCAGAAATAACTTTCTAAACAAGGCAGAGTTAATTTTTCCTGCAGAAGCATTTTTAACTGAAATATTTTGCCAGTGGAAAAGTACATTTTCAGTGAGGAATGGATAGAAATGGTGTAAAAACTTAAAAGGCTCGACTCTTAATGACCTTCCACTGACAGCTAGATCAAAGTTTGCAGAAGTACACTAAAAGTTTTGGGACCTTATACTGAAGGAAAATAGAACAGAACTTTAATAATTACTGCATTAACTGGATCAAGGGTGGTCTTTTCATCCTGCTTTCATGCAGAGTCTAATTTGGGAAGGGGCTCTCTGTGCCCAACAATATCTGTGCACGACCCTGTAGCACAGCTGAACCATGGCTTTGTGCTATGCATTTTCCATGACACGAGGAGCACCTCTCCTCGCCGGAGCCTCTGGAGGGACCGGCGGTGCAGACCGGGAGCGGAGCGCCGGCTGAGCGCCGTGCCCGGGCACCACGGGCACCACGGGCGGAGCTGGCACTGCACGACACCCGTCCTGGGGAAGGGGGAGCCCTTTGCCGGCAGGAACGGCGCTGCCCCGGCCCGGCGGCTCCCGCAGCGCTGCCGCGATGGACGGGGGACACCCAGCGGCTGCTGCCCCGCGAGTGCCGGCACCCCACGGGCTCGGGGGGACGTCTGCGGGGGGATGTCTGGGGGGGGGATGTCTGTAGGGGCGAGCAAAGCGGTTCTGCTGTGGGGAGAGGGAACCCAGACCCCACACACCACCAGAGACCCCCTCACACACCACCAGGGACCCCCCACAACCCTCTCACACCCCGAGGGAACCCCCAGCCCTCACTCACCACCAGGGACCCTCTCACACACCCC